>JALCCG010000080.1:0-76633 GCA_023212695.1 Sporisorium sorghi | reverse complement strand
ATTTTGGGTAGATAAACATCTTTCACTAAGTGACCCTACCCCATTTGTAAAACCACACCCCCTTGTAACCCTAACCCTCTTCCTCTTGCTTCTTCCGGAAAGCGTTGATGGACCAGCGGGAACCAAAGAAGCACAGTGTCTTGTACCTTGCCAAGCGTGCATTCGAAGAGCAGCATGCACAGAGGCAGGATAAGCGGCAGAGGAAAGGGCAGGCTTAAGTGCATGGAAATGGCAGGCGAGCCAGCGGTGGCTGGGAGAAAAAGTCATGACAAAGTTTCTGTGGGCCGCCTTGGGAGTTGACGTGGGTGCGTGCTCGAACGACGTCGCTGATGGGGGCTGAGCGTGAGGGCGCAGCACTGGTGGCCTCAGTGGCATCTTGCTTGGCCTTTCCTTTTGCGTTGCTAGATTCGGCGGTCTGCCCATTGGTGTTTGAGGCTGGGATGGGTTCCGACTTTCTCGCTCTGGGCTTTGACAAACTTCGTGTGGCCACGCCTGGTACTCAATTTTCCCCGCCAAATTTCCCTGCCAAATCCGAGTACGAGGTGTGGCCGACCGCTGGCCCCTTTGTTTGGAAGCTGCGTGTGTATTTCACTCGGATTTGGATTGCAGAATTGTGTGATTGTGCTCGTCTGGTTGGTCGAGGCTGGAAGCTGGATGCACGCTTGCTGTGCAGCAAGTCGGTACGCAGGCCTGCTCTTGATTGTACAGCATGAGTTTCTTCCACCACATCTCACATTTGGGTTGCTCAGCTACCGCCTCCTACTTTCGAGGCCGTTTGCAGCACTCGCTCTCCTTCGCTTCGTCCTTCGCTTCGTAGCAGCTGCCAACCCTCACGATGCCGCGACGAAACGCGCCTCGGACTTTACGCCTGCAAAAGGCTGCTTCAACCTCGCCTCCTGACCCTCCCTCTCCAGCGCCTTCATCGCCGCTCAGCTCGGTACCCAGCTCCGAGCCTGACCTCGCCCTCACATCACCTCCTCCTCCCAGCTCACCGTCGAGATCGCCATCCACTGCTCAGTCCGCCCAACACGCATCACCGGTACCTATGTCGCTCAACGCCATCGAGGCTGTTGGCCGCTTCAGCGGGTTGGTCAGCGCTGGAATCAATGGCGCCAAGAGCCCGCATCGGTTCGTCAAGAGCTTCCGTATCTTACTGTCTGCGCGCGGAGGCTACAGATGACGCCGGTGCGCGCTGAACTCTTGGAGAACTTCCTCGATGCATCAGTCGAGGTTTGGTGCGCTACTCGACCGGCCGAGGCTCCATCCTCATGGACAAAGCTTCAGGACGCCTTTCTTGCGCGCTTCGAAAAGGACGCCATGGACGGTATTGAAGCTAGACTCGAGAAGATCATCGCCCATCTTGGTCCGTCTGTTGACATGCTTCGTGACGAAAAAGACTGGTACGATTGGCTGCAGCGTCTTCACGAGCTGGCAACCGGTGTACCGGCCTGCTATCACTCGGAGCAGGCCAAGGCGTTCGTGGCCTGGCGATCGTTTCCTAACGAGACGAGACGCAGGCGCACATTCCTCAGCCACGTAGCTCGGCAGCGAAGACTTGACCGAACCCGCTCTAGCCGAAGGTGTAAATGCTTGTCGAGCCATTCCTCGAGCCACTACTGACCGCGTTCTAGCAGAGCACGATCAAAGAAAAGGGTAGGATAAGCAGATGCGCAAGTTGCAGCACGAAATACGCAGGCTAACAAGCGCTTATGATAGAACGCAGCTTCCGCTCTTCAACGCAGTCGATTGGTCTGTGATCTCAAGTTGTCAAATCGCCGATGGTCGTGTGAGATCTGCCTCTGCCAACTACAAAGATGATGGTGAGAAGGCAAGGAGCGAAGGGCATAAGCACGGCTTAAGCTTAAAGGTGGGCGCTCCGCTGCCTCAGACGCTCTCGCCCTCTTGCACGTCTTGCACAGAGAAAACGTCGTATTTGACAGAGAACTGTAAAATCGAACGCTCCTACTCGCCATTGTCCAGCACCCTGAGCCTATGCTCAGGATTGCAAGTGCCGTTGTACACAGAAAAGAATCGCGCCCACAACCAGACATTACCGTCGAGCTCTCTGACTTATTGGCGCGTTGAAGCTCCGATCAGCGAGTCTCCTGGCAGCGGCAGTCAAAGGGTTCCACACACATTTGGCACAAACATTGACCGATTTTATATGACAAGAGGGACATCGCTTCAAAACAAATGCACGAATTCAGGCGCTGGGATCGCTCAGACGCACCAGCAGACCCTGATGCCGAAGCTCGTCGGCATGCCAAGCGGCTTGTTGCTGCTTGCCCAAATTGTGCACAAGCTGGTTCTTGGCCTTTTCGAAGCTGACATCTGTGATCGAGTCAAATTGTCCGAGCAACAGGGAAAAGAACTCCTGGTCCGAATGCCCGAATTGCTTTAGCAGGGGGAACGCCACCGCGTCCGATCCTCTCACGTAGAAGTGATGGCGTATCTGCGCGTCTTCTGGAATGGTATCAAGATCGAGAGAGCGCTTCTTTCCTTTGCCCATCTGACCACTCGCCAGCGGCAGATGACGACGACGCGAATACTGGTGTACCCCGTTGGAAGGTGCGCCTAATTCAAGGAATAGCTCGACGCACTGTGCCGGTGGTGTTGATCCCTTCAGAAATGGTCCTACCGGCTTGTTCCTTATGGAGAGCGGAACTGGACACAACCAGTTTTTGACTTGAACCACAACATATGATAGATTCCATGCATCGAAGAGCTCGTCACCAATCGGAGGATCCTTGCTCGATGCGAGGTGGTACACAGGGATCAACAAATCCCATCCAGACTGTGTAGACGGGCCTTGCGCAGCCACGTGCCTCAACCAGAGTTCGGGGAGCAGCATGGGGTCGGCCTTTTCTTCGCAGTATTGATTCTCAAGCACCACTATGTGCTTGAAGTTGATCCATGCCTGCTCCGCCCAACTTTGGAATTCGTGTAGGCTCGTATCAGCAATGTTAGCCTGTCGTTTGCCAAGAGCACCTCGGGCTGGAGCCCGTGGAGCATCTTGATAGCTCCTTGCATGAGCGTCGGCGACGGGTACCCCATCACTGTTATCGTTGGCAGCGGCGCCGGCATCTTGGTCCTCTGCTGCTGACCATGAGACCTCCTCGTATTGCTCGCCGATCAATGTTTTCAACCAATTGGCAAGCTTGATTGGAGCGACAACGGCTTGATAGAATGTGTCTGCCGTTGCTGAGGGCAGCATGCTTTCCTTCAACTTGGCACGATACGTGATACTGGCGACTAGGTCGGCAGCCATAGAGCACAGTAGCATTGTGCCTTGCTCGCCTTGGGCACCAACATCGATTCCCAGAGGTTCCCTTGCGTTGACGAGCGCCTGAGCTACCAGTCCCCACTTGCGGCTGACGGGAAGCTCTGGAGTGCGGAAGAACCATGCAGCGGCGGCGCTGAGGGCGGGTTCCGACAGAGTACTTGTGACCATGGTTTCTGATGTGCTCGAAATGTGGCAGACATAGCGAAGGTGCTGTGCAATCTGCTGCTGCACAAACGGAAAAAACGGACCGGTGCCACCGTTGGTGGTGAGCTGGAGGCGGATATGCTGCGAGGCTACGGCAAGAACGTTCTGGTTGTTTGACTCCGTCGGATTCGGATCAGCACGCTTCCCCTGTGTAGGCCACGTCCAACTGGCGGGCCAGACGAGCTTGAAGATGATGTGTTTGGGCTGCAGGCATCCTTGTGATTGATAGAGGGCGTCGTTCCACAGCGGTCGGCCAAACTTGGGCAGGAAAAGGTTGAGCTTGCGCAAGCTCTTGCCGTGGAGGTTCGGAGGCAGCGAAAGCCGCCACAGTTCTTCGAGATCGTTTTTAGTCAAATTGACATCCATGGGCATGGCCGAGAAGGAGCGGCAAAGTTGGTGGGTACCGCCGTCGTGCATGCGGCGCGAGCCCTGGCGAGCAGCATGGCCAGCAAGCGGAGCCAGATCTGAATTCGTGTTGATGAGCAAGATCCAGGTGCTTTGTGGATGCGCTCGGAACCAGAGTCGGCGGATGATAGGAAGCAATTCGGGAAAGGAGCCACATTCGTCGAGGGCAAGAAAGGTGAAAGTCGGATCGCGTGTAGGTGCCAGACTCTCCAGGGCAAGAATGGCAGGGTGAAGATAGTCCTTCACAGCAATGACGATGGCCTCGGAATTGGGCATTGCTGCATTGGCGCAAGTGGTACGCACCAATTTGAAGAAATTGGCTGCATGCTCCGTGATGTGGTCAAGAAGCTTGGTACGAAAACCGAAGGTCAATAGCTCTGGAGCATGTTGACACGCTTGTGAAATCTCGACAGTGTCGGCAGTGGTCTTGTTTGGCTCGGTTTCAAAGACCTTGGTATGAGCTGGCATGTTGTGGCAGGGATTGGAGAGGACGAGCGGACGAAGGTTGTGCTCGGCGTGCGGGCACAGCGATTCGGACATGATGTTGTTGAAATGAGACGTTTGGACGAAACAGGACGAGGGCGACATGTGGATAGCGAGCGCCAGGTAAAAGACAACGGTGTGCCAACACTTGTGAGGTTGGCGGAAGGGGCAGCCGGGTGGGTCGAAACAAGCTGAGGCGCTCTTGATCATGCCGAGATAGTGGGCCATGGTGTCGCAGTAGAGGGCAAGCCAGGCCATGATGTGAAGATGAGCAATGAGGTTGTCATCGGTGGTTTCACCATTGCTTTCGCTGCGGATGAAGCGGGAAGAAAGACAAAAATAGTCGAAGAGTTGAGCATCCTGGGGCGGGAACGAGACTTGATCGGAGCCTTTGACGGGAGGGCGGAGACAGACGAGCATACCAGGACAGATGGTGCTGAGCTGCACACAGAGTCGTGACTTGCCAAACCCGGACGACTGGAGTACGGGAAGGACTTTGGCATAGTACTTTAGTGGCGACGGCTGTGTAGCGACGTCGTTGTCGCTGTTGTCAGATGTCGGGAAGAGTGGGTTGTGAACTCAAAGAAAGAGCGAGAGCAGATCAAGACCTGGACTGTGGAAGAGGTTGGCGCTGAAAGAGGACGCGACCGTTGAGCCTTGACGAGAAGCATGGGCTGGCGCTGACTCTTGATGTTGAAACGAGTGCTCGAGCACGATTCGGAGGCAACGTTGAGGGTTGGATATGGGATCGAGAGATGGTTTGATTCGGTCGAGTTGAGGAATGAGTGTGCGTGCATCGACAAGGTTCCTGACCCAAGTTGCACGGCTTGACGAGTCGGTGGCGAAGACCAGATCGATCAAACTGCGGGGGAGATCAAGGCGATGCTGCTTGAGTTGCTTGATCAGATCGCTCCATATGGACGAACCCCTGAATTCCTCGAGTCCACGAACACGTTGTTCAATCTTGTTCTTGACGTCAAGAGAAATCGACAAGTAGCGAAGCCAAATTTCGTAAAGAATATCCGTGCTGTCGCAAAAATGGGAGAGAATGTCATCCAGCTTCTTTTGTCGTTCAGGCGAAGAGGGTTGCGACGCTGCTGGAGCGGAAGCAACTCGCAATGGCGTGCGAGCGGGTGAAGGCGGCGCCACCAAGTGATCCATGCCTATTCGCCTTGACGAGAGCGTTAAAGGATTTGCGATGGGATCCAGAAGACGACTTTGCGCTTGATGATCGAGGTAATCAGCATAGACGCTGACGCGTTCGCTCCTTTTTGTCGTTGCTGCTGTGCTGGCTGCTGTGCTGGTGTTTTGGCTCATTTCGAGCATCGGTTGTCATGCAAATCGGCCAAGTGTGCCAAGGGGCGACGAGATGAAAATGCAGTGTGCAGGATCAAAGGGCAAGAAAGAAAGAGAGAAATGTGATTGACGCAGAAAGTCGATGTGACAAAAGAGAGAGAGGGAGAGTCTCTTGACGAGAAACCAGCTTGCAACGCGGCCAAGGTTGGCCGACTTGTCTCACAGTGGCTGTGCAGAAAACACGAAACACTGAAAGCAAACCTGCGACCGACGAAAAGAATATTATTTCAAATTAGATAAGGGGTGGTCAACGACGTCTTTAGTCTTGATTAAATCAAATTTGGCAGGGAAAAATTGCAGCCCTGTAAGTTGAAGGGGTTCGAATTGGTGATGGTAGCTTGGAGAAAATACAGGCTGGAAAATTCAAGAAAAAAAATCCAAAAAAAAATCCAAAGTGTGGCCACGCCTGGTAACTCGAATTTCCCTGCCAAATTCCGAGTATACGAGGCGTGGCCACCTTCAACTGAGGCAACGAAGCTGCGGGCGCATGTGCTTCGAGGTATATATCATGGAAGCTGGAATCCCTCGGCGGGTGGCACTGCCTCCTGCGCTGCCTTCAGGATACACCGCGCCAAGCATCAGCTACTCTCAACATAGTGAAGCCTCGTCAAGATGCTGCTCCAGCCCACAGCCACTCGTCACTTTGAAGACGTTCGACATGTCGAGCCCAAGCTTCTCTCCACTTCCAGCCACTTGCCCCTCACCTCCTCCTCGAGCGGCAGCAGCGCCCCCTACTTCGAGCGCCGCACCCTGCCACTCACCATCATGAGAGCCGGCACGTCCAAAGGTCTATTCATCAAAGCCACTTCACTCCCGGCCTCCCGCTCAGCCTGGCAGCACATCCTGCCCTCGATCATGGGCAGCCCGGACCCGTTCTCGCGCCAACTCGACGGCCTGGGCGGTGGAACGTCGACCACGTCCAAGATCGCCGTTGTCTCTCTCAGCGCCACCCCCGAGATCGCCGACGTGGACTACCTCTTCATCCAGTGTCCCATCGACAGCGACGCGCTGGACTTTTCCGGCAACTGCGGCAACATCCTCAGCGGCGTTGGGCCGTATGCGTTCGAAGAGGGCCTAGTACCGCAACGCGTGCTGGCTCCCCTGCGCTCCTTGGCCGCCAGCCATCCGGGGCGAGCCGAGAAAGTCGCGCTGACGCTGCGCTGTCTGAACAACGGGCAGCTGATCCGCTCGACGTTCAGCGTACGCAATGGCACGCCGGTCGAGTTCGGCGATGTCAAGATCGACGGTGTGGCGGGGACAGGGAGCCCGATCCAGCTGGACTTCCTCGAGCCGGCGGGGAGCATGTGCGGCGCGCTCTGCCCGACGGGCAACGCAGTCGACCTGCTGAGCGTCGAGGGGGAAGATCTGCCCGTCGAGGTGTCGTGCGTCGACGCTGCCAACCCGTTCGTGTTTGTGCGTCTGGCGGATATCGACGACTCGCTCACCGGCGCTGAGCCTGCGGACGTGCTCGCGAGGTTTGGGGAAAGGGTCGAGCGCATCCGCCAAGCCGCTGCTGTGCTGATGCGCCTCGCGCCCAACACCGCCGCTGCGGCGCTGACGAAGGGTACGCCCAAGATCTGCCTCCTCGCTCCTCCCCCCCGCGGGGGCAGTGGAACGCCGCACATCGCAGCGCGCAGCTTCAGCATGGGCAGCCCGCACCCGGCACTGCAGCTCTCCGGCGCAGTGTGCCTCGCCGCAGCGTGCTACATCCCCAACAGCATCGCGAATCAGATCCTGCTGCAGAGTGGCAAGTTGAAGATCATGCCCGAGAAGCTGCGCATTGGGCACGCGTGCGGGGCCATCGAGGCAACGGCGGATGTCGAGATGGACCCGAAGAGGCAGGTGGGCGTGCATGTTAGAAGTACGAGCCTGTTCAGGACCGCGAGGAGGCTGGCGACGGGCGAGGCGTGCTACCTTGCACCTAACGCAGTAGAGTCATGACGATCGGAGGATTGTGTATTGTATGTTTGACACGTTTCGCAAGAACAGCAGCGGCTTACTGCCTTCCTATTTGTCTCTTTAAGCATGTCTGTAGTGTGAGACGATCTCAACCCTCGCGCTCGCAGCAAGGTGTGTGCCAGCCAGACGAGCATGGACACTGTCGGCATCGTCGTAAAGTCAAGGCGCTCCGACTCGTTCAGATAGTTCAGTGAGATATACGTCTCCTTCTTTTTTCGCCGCAAGCCAACACAATCGTCACTCCCACACGTCGTTGCTGTCAAAACACCGTCCCAACTGCATTTCTACGAAACAAAGGATTGAAGCCCAATCAAAGACTCTGCGGATTCAACCAGCCAATCACACTCTCATAACGCAGTGAACGCGATGCCACCGCTGAAGATCAACCTGGTCAATCGAGGCGTCGTGCCCTTCCACAGACTCTTGACCCCCTCCCTCTTCACAACATCCACAGCGCACGAGGCGATAGTCGGTCTCTTAACAGCTGCACCCGTCGGCGACTGCTGCATCCTCGTCTTGACAACGTCAAAAAGGCATGGTGAGGTAAACAGTGATGAGCCCTGCACCTGCACCAGACGCAAACGTCGCCGCTGTGGACTTCCCCAACCCGGCCTGGGTCTGGACTGATTTCAGTACGGAGTACGACGTGAGGCGCACGGACGAGTTGGCGCCCTGGCGGAGCACTGTCGCGCCCAGGCCGCGGTAGAGACCGGGCAGGCCTTCGGCAGCGACGATTTTACGGACAGCATCGAAGGCGCCGTTGAACTTGCGCAGGTGCGCGGGCTGCAGCGAGTCTTGGATCATCCGCGTCTTGACTGCTTCGGAGGGCGTCACTGCCAGCATGGCCTCGGCGGATCCTGCGATGAAGCCGGCGAGGATCGAGCGAGCCAGGCCCAGCTTCTCTTTGTTGGACGTGGCAGTGGAAGTGGTTTGGGGTCGGAGCAGAGACTGGATCGTGTCGTAGGTGAGGAACCTCACGCCCGCTTTGGCCGAGTTGCCCGTCACCATTGCACCAGCACCTCGGAAGAAGCCCGTGATGCCGTGTGCGCTCCAGGTGTCGCGCACGATCTGCATGGCTGACGCACCTGCTCGCGGAGTTGCGAGCGGCCAAGTCGTGGTGGTGGCTGCGGCGGCCATGTTGAGCTTGTGCGCCGGGAGGGCGCCATACGAGATGTAGCGCACAGAGCCCGGCATGCTTTTCGACTTTGAGACGGCGTCAGCAGAGGTAGTGGCTGCACTGCTGGCACCGGCAGCTGCGTTAGAGGCAAGCTGAGCCTGTGTCTTGACGAACTCGGTAGGATAGGTGAGGAAGCCCTCGACGGCGCCTGCGATCGTACCGGCCAGCAGCGAGTGCAAGGGCGAAGGCGAGGCGCGCTTCTCTGTTGTCGACATGGTGAATCCGTTGTGCGCTGAGTTGAGATGCTATAGATACTTGTGCAGATCGAAACGACCATCCGACAATGACTGCTTGGTCCTAGATATAGCGTTCCCAAGGGTCTCTGAGCCCGAGTTGTGGCTATCCGACGTCTTCTTCCGTTGCAAGCGCCAACACTGACGGAACCATCGCTTACGTTGTGCGGAGAGTTCCGCTTCTAAGGAGAGGACAATCAAGGCATCGCACCGCACATCCTGGTCTCCCGCTTGACGCCGTCAGATCAAAAGCGTCCTTGTCATCGTCGAGGCCGTCTATGCCGATGGAGCCCCGCTGTTGCTCGCTGGCGAAAAACACGGAGAACGGAGACGAGCTCCGTCGATCTCGCGTTCGACGGAGGACTGCTCCGTCAGCTCCGTCAAGTTTCGCTCCGTCTGTCCACGCGAAACGGGCCAACTCGCCTTTTGCGGAGCTGTTGTGCGAATCGTGTGGGGCTCCGCTCGCAGACTTTGCGCGCATGGCCCCCGCAACAACTGTCTTGGCTCTGCTGCTGCTGTACTCGACGCCTCCTGCTCCCGAATGGGCAAGTTGGAGCCTGTGACTCTGCCTGCGCTTTGCGCTTACAGTGTTGCCTGTTTGGGAGACCTTTGCTAGCAACCACATCTCGACGGAGCAAGATCCGTCCTCGGCCATGTGGTCGTGACGGGACGCAGGAACGACACGCTAAGATGGCCGCCCCGTTCCGTGTTATGAAATGCGCCTGTCGAACGAGGCTCGAGATGGTATAAGACCTGACGTGGAAACCTCGAGTGTGGGGCCCCCTGTTTTTCATAAGACACCGTTGGTCATCCCAGCCCCACCCTTTCCCCACACCTTCTACCTTCTCACCCTCCAACAACGACAATGGCACCAACAACAGGCGCGGGCAAGCGATGGGTGCCCTGCAAGCTTCGACACGTGCACGAGGTGCCCTCGCGCGCACTCAACTGGCGCCTCCTGCTCGCCGTGCTCTCCATGGGCCTGCTCGGAGCGAGTCGAGGCATGGACAAGGGCGTCATCGCCGGCTCGATCGGCACGCCTGCCCTCGAACACGCTTTCAACGTGCAAAAAAAAAACGAGCAAGGAGTCCAACATCGTAGCCATGGTGCAGCTGTTCTCGACGCTCGGTGCGCTGGTCGGTTACGCCGCGTCGGACCGGTTTGGAAGGGTGATGGCGGGCAGGCTGAGCTGTTTGCTGATCATTGCAGGGTCGGCGATGTGGATGGGAAGTGCTGAGAGGATTGGGAAGTTGTACGTGGGGAGGATGGTGACGGGCGTTGGGGTGGGGATATCGTCGGTGTGCTCGCCTGTTTTTTTTTGGTTGAGACGGTGAGTTTGAGGTGTTGTTGGTGGTGGTGGTGGTGGTGGTGGTAACGAGTGTTGGGACTTAGCGCTGACTGTTTTGGCTCCTCTTTTGCACCTTGGGTGATAGGCTCCTCGTCAGATCCGTGGGCTGTGCACGTCGGTATACAGCGTCTCGATCTACCTCGGTGCCATGTTGGGCTACGCAGTCAACCTGGGTGCGTCCCGTTCGCAGGACAAGCGCAAGAACATCGTGTGGCAGATCGTCGTCGTCCTGCCCATGGTCTGGCACGCCGCTCTCCTTCTCAGCACGTTTTTCATCCACGAATCCCCGCGCTGGCTCCTCGACCACGGCCACGTCGAGAAAGCCGCTCGATCGCTCACATTCTACCGCAACCTCGACGAAACGCACCCAGCGATGCTCGAAGAGACGCAACTCATGCGCGACTCGATCGCCTCCGAACACCGACGCCACGCCGAGACGCTCGCCGCCCTGCCCACGCACTCGCTCCAACGGCGCTCCAAAACACTGCTCGAGCTGAACCTCATCCTGACGAGCCGCAAGAACCTGCTCAAAGTCGCGCTGGGCGTCATGATCCAGCTGCTGGTGCAGTTCGGCGGACCGGGTGCGATCGCGACCTACGCCAACCGCATCATGACGCTCGTCGGCGCCTCGGACAGCAACGGCTACGTCATGTCGGTCGGTTTCGGTGCGACCAAGCTCGGATGCGGGATCTTGTCGTCGCTGCTGCTGATCGACCTGCTCGGACGGCGCAAGACGCTGCTCGTCGGCGTTGCCATCCAGGGATTGTCGATGCTATACGTGTCCGTGTTCCTCGGGCTGTACGTGCAGGGCCATCGTACGACAGGCGAGAAGCATGCCGGCCAGGCCGCGCTCGCCGCCATCTTCATCTCTGGCGCCAGCTTCTCCGCAGGCGGCAACCTGGCACAGTACCTCGTCGGCACCGAGATCTTCGAAATGCACGTCCGAAGTCTCGCCAGCTCGCTGGTCATGGCCATGCACTACCTGCTGCAGTTCAGCGCGACGCGCGCGTTGCAGCCCATGCTCAACTCGCCCTTGGGCGGAGCAGGCACATTTGCGTTCTACGCCGCCGTGTCGTTGGTCTTGGCGCTGCCGTTTTACGCCGTGTTCCTGCCCGAGACCGCCGGGCTGCCGCTCGAGGAGATCGACCAGGTGTTCGAGCGCCCCGTATGGGCTATGCGTCGTGCGACTCGAGCGCGCCAGATCTCCTTGTCGTCCGCAGAGCAAGGTGGCGAGAACAAGACCGCAACCCTGCCAAAGCTTGACTTGCAGTCGTCCGCGGCATCGTCGACAGGGATGGACGATGACGACAAGAAGGAGGACCTCGCCTCTCAGCTTCGAGTCCAGACGAGTTCGTAGTTGACGAGTCCCTCTGCTGTATTCTAGGCCGCTTCGCTGCTGTTGGCTCAGTGTTTCTGTTACCTGATCAATCTGAATCGATTGCCATTCGTCCGCACACACATCTCTCCCTCGCAAGAACCCCAGCGAATGTTGTCAGCAATCTGCCATTGCTCCGCGCCATCTACCACTGCACAGCCAGCCCATTGACCGCCTCGTGCTGCACCGCTCTGTACTGCGTGCGGAACAGCTTCTCCCGCGCTTTATCCACAGCGCCGTCGTCGTCGCCGTCGGCGGCAGCGAGGTGGCACAGCTCCTTGACGACCAGCTCGGCCAATACGTCGGCGTAAGCCAGCGTGTCCGCACCGACCACTTTGTCGGCATGCTGCTGCTGGTCGGCATTTCGCGGTTCAGCCACCAATGCTGCCAGCAACCGCTGATGGTCCTCGACGCGGATCGACTTGGCGTTGCTGCTGGACAGGGGAGTGTTGGCGCCGCTGCCGACGAGCGTGGGCGTGGACGCACCCGAGTCACTCACTCCATTGACAGCGACGGTGACGGGAACGTGTGCCACGCGCGCACCTTGCCAGTACGCCTCCTCGACACGCCGAACCCACTCTTTGCTCGTACCCTTCCATCCCTTGATCTCTTTCTCCCGCGTTCCATCTTCCATCTTGGCGTCGTCAACATCGTCTTCTGCAGCGATCGCCTTGTTGGAACACGTCTTGTTGTTGAGCATGAGCTCGAGACTGTCGCCTTGAGCACTTTGCTCTGCTGCCCATCCTTGGGTGAAGCCTTCCGGATCAGTGGTTGCAGTGGTGGTGTTGCTGCTGCTACCTGGCGATGCCTCGACATCCGACTGGGTAGGCGGTCGAATCTGTCCACCGCCATTGACGCAGCCGGAAGGACACGCCATGACCTCGACATAGTCGTAACCCCTCTCGTCTTCTTCTTGAGCCGGACTGAGCTGTTGGACGGGAGCTGTAGAGTCCGAGTCAGGATTAAGTGGGCTGCTCTTGCTGACCACGGCTGACCCCGCTGCAGCACCGCCTCTGCCTCTCCTGACCATCCCACCACGCCCACGCGCCCTCGCCCTCGCTGCAGCTGCACGGTTACGACCACTTCCGGCACCCACGGCGTTGCCATCAGCATCGACCAGCCTGCCCGCTGCACCTCGGGAATTGCGCGCCCCCGTCTGCTTCTGCAGCTTGCGCACCAGATTCTGCAAATTGCGGAAACCGTAGCACTGTGCACCCCTAAACAAGATGCTCGATTGTGATTGCGACGCATCGTCGAGCAGTGGAGGCGCACGGAGGACGTACTCGGTGAAATCGACGGTGCGGATGACACGCACATCCAGCTTGGGCAAGACACCCTGGTCGCGCACCGATTGCGGGAAGCGTTCCCAATTTTCGGCAATCCAGTCGAGCCAGACGGCACGCATGAGCGCAAAAAGATAGCCACCGCTGCTGCTGCCCGGCTGGTCGAGCAGCTGTGGGAAGTGGGGCAGGATCGAGACGCTATCTGAAGCGCCGTTGGGCGCATTGAGCGCTTGCTGCAGACTGAGATCAGCGATCGACTGCTGCAGCGCCTCTTGCTCGCCTGGGACAGGAGCGCAGATATCGAAACCTTCGTCGAGCATGAGCTTGTCGAGCTCGCCCGTGGTCAAGACGCAGTCGACTTCCTTGGTGCTGGTAATGTCGTCGTAGAAATCCGGCCGTGATGCTTCGAGCTTCTTGTCATAGCAAGGCATGACGGTGACGTGGTAGATGGTAGGTGGTGTCGATGACGATGATGCAAGCAAGCCGAGTCTTTCTGGCAGGAATCGTTTTGCGATGACACCAGCCACCTGCTGAGGCGACTTGGTGGTTGAGATGTAGGGCAGCAGCTCGCCGTGGGTCTTTTCGGCGTAGCAGATCCATCCCGGACACGCACTCGCCAGCATGGGCAGCGTAGGTTTGTCGTCGTCAACATCGCCCAACTTCGCACGCTTACGAGCATTGTCGCGACGCTGAAAGAACTCGCGCTGATGCTCCTTGAGCGCAACGTGACGGGCAAAAGTGGCATCGTAGACGTGATCGAAGCCGAACGTTTTCTTGAGGAAATGCGAAATGCGATGTAGCAGCACACGCAGTGGCAGTGCCGATGTGTTTGATCGAGATGCTGACGATGATGCTGCTGACTGTTGGAAAGCGTACTTTGCCGACAAGGAAGCGAGCGATTGTGTGCTGATGGACGCGACCAGCAGTTTGGGAGTGTCGGATTGGGCGATCTCTGCAATGGCTCTGCGCATCTCTTGCTGGCTCTGCATGGTGATGAGCACGCTCTCGGCGCTCGTGACACAGCCACTGCACGCCAGACAGTCGTTGAGCGAGATTTCGGCGGTCTCGAGCTTGGTCCTCTGGCGTGGTTTGCTGGATGAAGAAGACGACGGAGCTGCCGATTCGTAGTAGGAGCCATCGTGATCGATCGCAATCTGTGTCGAAGCGGAGGCAGCCGAATCGAGTTGTTGCGGCTGTGCGTCGGACTGCTCCGAAGGTGCGTCGGCTCCTTGAACTGGTTTGATGCATGCCTGCGACGGACCGAGGTAGTCGTTGAGGTCCGTCAACGTGAGTGCACCCGAGAAGGCCATTTTCGTCGGGGTAGATCCGCTGGTGACAGACAAGAAGAGGTGATGGTTGGGAGGAGAGGTCGACTCAGCAACTGCAGCCAGAGCTTCGAGAGAGAGAAAAGTGGTGACTTTTTTGAAGTTCATCTCGGCTGAGCAGCTGGCTGACGAATCACGACGAATCACGAGAGCATTGCAGTATGAACAAACAGTTTCCGGAATTTTCAACGCCTTTTCGAGGCCTCTTTTTTTTTTTTTTTTTTTTTTTTTTTTTTTTTTTTCTTGGTTGGAATTGTTCTTTGAGGCGTGGGAATCGAGACATGGACGCCGAGCAAGCTGTGGCGGATCACCCGTTGGCTATGCTGAGGCTGAATTGAGACTTGAGTCGTCAGCTTCGAGTCAGAGCGGCTCAGATTGAGCTTTGCAAAGGGGGGCGCCCAAAGAGACACACGTCTTGAGCACACTGGATGCCATTAACATTTGTTGCTCCTTCTTACAAACCCATCGGCGAGTGGTTTCTATGATGATCAAGATCCGAATCGCTTGATCGTTTGTCAGATCTCACGCGGTCGATAAAACCCAACCCCCCCAACTTGTTTCATCGCAGAGAGACAGGCCACCTCCAAGACGAGCTGCACTAGATCGAACGGGGCAAAGAGCCAGCAGTACGCGGAATGGAACGGACAACTTTTCTTTTTTTTTTTCTCGTTGTCAGCTCGGATCTGATAATGCACACCCAATTCGCAGCCCCCACTCTTTCGATGAAGAAATCGAGACAGGCAGCCATCTTGATTCCGTCCTTCTCGCTTCTAGCCGGGTCAAGATCAGGACAGAAGGCAGACTAAGAATCTCGACGTTCGAACGGGGCAAAGCAGCCAAAAAGGAGGCGGGCGGGCGAACCAATCGCCTTCTTCTAAAGAATCGGCGTGAAAATCGGCCACTTTTTTCTCACATCTAAAGATCAGCAAGCGGAGAAGCAAAGGTTTTCTTCACAATAGAGGGATCCAGGCCCATACAGTACAGCGGTCCGACCACTTGGGTTAGTGGCTGGCTCGCTTCTTCTCGGCTGGGCACCAAATATCATGTTTTTTTTTTTTTTTCTTTTTTTTTTTCTTTTTCTTTTGGTTGTTCTTATCTTTGGACGCCATCGACGAATCACAACTCGCTATCTTTGCGGGCTCTTTGGGCTCTTTGGGCTCTTTTGTCCCGCCTCCACCTCGTCGTCGTTTTATGCCGTCTGTCGCCGTCTGTCGCCGCCGTCTTCCCATGTGGTTTTGAGAGGCAAAAAGAGATGCCGTCGTAATCGGCGTTGGCCGTGTGTGCGCACCGACGGGCAGCGTAGGCATTGCGAGTCTGGCCACTGGCACACATTCCCGCACATCTCCCCTCGAATCAGAAAGAGCTTCTGGTCCTGGGCCGTGACTCGAGACTCAAAGGCTGGCTGGCTGGCTTATGCTTTCAATCGATTCTCCGCTCCTTGAGTGAGATTCCAGACTGCCCTGCCCGGCGACTGCTGCTGCTGCTGCTGCTGCTGCTGCTGCCTGGCGCCATCGTGAGAGCCTCATATATAGATCTCTATCGCCATCGCCGTACGGCTGCGTTGCGTCTTTCACACATCCATCTCTTCCTTCACCAACATACATCCTCTATCCTTCTAGCCAACCATGTCCAACCTGCCCTCTGAGCCCGAGTTCGAGCAGGCGCTCAACGAGCTCTCGACGACGCTCGCCCCCTTCCTCGAGCAGAACCCCGAGTACAACAAGGCGTTCCAGATCATCCAGATCCCCGAGCGCGTCATCCAGTTCCGCGTGGTCTGGGAGGACGATAACCGCGTCGCTCAGGTCAACCGCGGCTACCGTGTGCAGTTCAACTCGGCGCTGGGCCCTTACAAGGGCGGTCTGCGTCTGCACGAGACGGTCAACCTCTCGGTGCTCAAGTTCCTCGGTTTCGAGCAGATCTTCAAGAATGCCTTGACCGGCTTGAACATTGGCGGTGGTAAGGGTGGGTCCGACTTCAACCCCAAGGGCAAGAGCGATGCCGAGGTGCGTCGCTTCTGCAAGGCCTTCGCCACCGAGTTGCAGCGCCACATTGGTCCCAACACCGACGTGCCTGCTGGTGACATCGGCTTCTCGACCCGCGAGGCTGGCTTCGTGTTCGGCACCTACAAGCAGCTGCGCAACGAGTGGACCGGTGTCATTACGGGCAAGGCCATGGACTGGGGTGGAAGCAACATCAGGCCCGAAGCCACCGGATATGGTCTGATCTACTACGTCGAGCACATGATCAACCACGTCGAGCAGGGCACCAACGGCTTCAAGGGCAAGCGGGTTGTCATTTCCGGTTCGGGCAATGTGGCTCAGTACGCAGCGCTCAAGATCCTCGAGCTGGGCGGTACTGTGCTGACGCTCTCGGACTCCAAGGGTGCGCTCGTCTCGAAGGACCGCAACGGTTTCACGGCCGATATGATCAACAAGATCGCCGAGATCAAGTACAAGCGTGGCGAGCTGTCGAGCTTTGGCGATGCCAACGGTGCGCTCGAGTTTGTCGCCGGTGCGCGCCCGTGGAAGCTCGTGTCCAAGTACGACGTTGCGCTGCCGTGCGCTACGCAGAACGAGCTCAACGAGGACGAGGCCAAGGCGGCCCTCGCCGCTGGGTGCCGCTACGTCGCCGAGGGCTCCAACATGGGTCTGGACCAGGCGGCCATCGACGTGTTCGAGCACTCGCGCCTCACGTCGTCCACCCCCTGCTGGTACGGCCCCGGCAAGGCGGCCAACTCGGGCGGTGTCGCGGTCAGCGGTCTCGAGATGGCACAGAACTCGGCCCGCCTCACCTGGTCCCACGCAGAGGTCGACCAGAAGCTCAAGGACATCATGAAGAACGCCTACGACAACTGCTTCAAGACCGGTCAGGCGTTCCCCGCTAAGGGCGACAACGTGGCCGACAAGCTGCCTTCGCTCGTGGCTGGCGCCAACATCGCCGGGTTCAAAAAGGTCGCCGATGCTATGAGGCAGCACGGCGACTGGTTCTAAGGCGGTCGTCGTTTGAAGATCTCTTCTTTCTTGTGTATTCCTATTGATTCGAAACCAGTTTGCTCTTTGCAATAGAGTGTGCTTGCAAACAAGATGCTTCGTTCGTTCGTTCGTTCGTTCGGTCTGAGTGTGTGAGCTGTGGATGACACGAGCTTGAGTCCTGCTGGAAACAAACAACTGCCTAGCCACTTGTGCTCTTGCAACGCACTCCGAATCAACCTCTCGCCAACACGGTCAATCCAGCGAAATCAAGAAAAGATGAGATTGCACAGCGAGTCGATGCTCTTGCGATGATAAAGTGACAAGCTCTGCACGGCGACTTTGCTTCTCTACAGACGGTCGCGCTTGTACTGCTTGTCAAACTGCTGGTTGACCGACATGAGCTTGGTGTTTGTGCCCGGCTCGACGTTGTTCCAGGGCGTGGGGTTGTTCTTGCGGTCCCAGATGACGTCCGGTCCGCGCGCGAGGCGGCTCAAGTACCTGTTGCGTTTACAGAGAGACGGGGAGTCAGTATTTTGCATGTTGAGTACAGCGTTGGGCGAGGCGCGGCAGCAGCAAAGAGTGTTCGGAGCGGAGCCGCTGGAAGATGCGATTTCGGTGCTGCTAGAGGCGGGTCGAATCCGATTTGCAAAAGTGGCGATGTCCAGATCGTGTTTCGGGACCTCTCCCGAGCAGGTGGTCCGATGTCGAGTTGCCTCATCGAGGATGTGCCGATGCGATGACTGTCCATACTCGTTTTGCTTCCTTGCTGCCTCGCCTGCCTTTGCTGCGAGTGTGACTTACCAAGTGGCACCACCAGCAGCAAGACCAGTGATAACGTAGATGGGCAGAACTTCAGGAGCGTACCTGTTGGAAAAAAAAATAAAAAAAAATAAAAAAAAAGCCGACAAGAGAAGAGCAGCAATAGTCAGCAATACCATCCTCGCCAGCATATTCCGAACACGATCCGTTCCAGCTGCCTCTCGTCCACCTCTCTCCTGGCAAGTTTACCAGAACACGCTTCCCCTGCTCCATCCACCCACTGTTGCCATCGGATCCATTTCAGAACCGCTGTTTGTTCGAACCGCCCTCCTCCATCTCTTTTGCCGCTGCCGGAATACGCACCAGTTCTTCATGAACACCTGGCGAGCCTTGTTCTTGGCGGCTTGAACTGCTGGTCCGGCCATCTTTGCGAATGTGTGTGTGTATGTGCGCGCGAGGGAGGTGGGGATGGAGCTTGATGGTGATGGTGTTGTTCGGTGACGGTTCATGGCGGCGACGGACTTTTGAACAATTCGAGTTTTCGCCGAAGGCGGTTGAATCCCTCGACCACGTTCTCGCACGGATTTGTCACTCTTCGGATTTGGGCTGCTGGAGGAAAGTGCCTTGTGGCGAGTAGAGATACTGTAATTTCGGTTCCGAGCAGCGATTTTGGTCTGGGTGAATTTTGTTAGAGCGACAGCTGCTCAACTCAGGAACATGATTTTTCGCCCGAAAGGATGATGAGCCTGCGAGCAAAGCGGTGCAGCGAAAGGGCTGTTGTTGCTCGCAAACGACGTCGCTCGAAAAAAAAGTGCAGAGACCGACCACCGGCAACAACACGCACGCACGCTGCAATCTCGGCTCGGCAGTTCCGTCCGTGACATGACCGGGAAGAGGGCAGACACTCTTCCACGCTCCTCTCTCTCTCTTTGTCCCCTCGACGTGCGTGCGTGCGTGTGTGATTGTCTACGAATGTGTGGGTGGCTGCCGAGAGACGGGAAGCAGCCCGTGTGTGCGTTACGTGGCTGTGCTGGGTGCGGAAAAAAATTGTGATTTTGTGGAGAAGGGGTGAGGATGACTTTTTGTGCTTTGCAACAACGCTCGCTCGGATCGGCCGCAAACGTGCGTGTTGCTTTTGAAGCCTCTCTCTCTCTCTCTCTCTCTCTCTCTCTCTCTCTCAAAAAGCTGAATGCTGGCTGTCCATGACTCGCTCCTTCAGCTTGCTTTACAAACACCAGCATCATCCAATCCCCATCTCGGAGGCTGCGACTGTTGCCCAATCACCATCACCACCAGCTCCCGACAGGCTCAGTTCGAAATTGCTCTTGGCGCCCTTCCTAGTCGGGCTCAGTGCAACAGCTTCGACATCTACTCACATCATCCCCCAACCCAACCGCGATCGAGCACAGCCATGACGACGCAACCACCATCACCTCCGCCACCGAGCTCGTCTTCCTCATCGACGCAGCTGTGCACTCTGCGCGTACAGGTGCTCTCCGCCAAGAACCTCGCTGCCAAAGATCGTAACGGCAAATCGGATCCCTTTGTCGCCGTCAGCTTACCAGGCTCGGCCGCCTCGTCTCACCATGCCGCCGCACACAACACCCACACCACCGTCAAGCCAAAGACGCTCGATCCCGTGTGGAAGCCAGACGAAGCCACCTTCGAGTTTCCCGTCGTTCCAGATTGGTTTGGACCCCACTTTGCCGCTGTAGCCAGCGAGGAGATCGACTCGGATGTTGTGCGTGCTGCTATCCAGCAGGCGGTCGCCGATGTTCACCACGCTGGTGCTGGTGCTGCGCCCACCTCTGCTTCTCCACCCAGCGCAACCGCAAGCAAACCTCGCCCTCGTCTTGGACTCCGCTCCGCTTCCACCAAAAGGATCTCGGGCGCTGCCTCCAAGATCCTCGTCGCTCCCGTCAAGCTCGGTGCTGCGGGTGCTCGCGTCGTCGGCAGGCAGATGCCAAGACCCATGCTGCTCCGTCGACGAGTACGCGCCTCTTCCTCCACGCTTGCAATCGATCCCCTCGCCAACTCCACTGCGGCATTGCAAGACTCTGCCAAACCGCCGCGTGGTTCCATCCAGCTCGATGCCTCCAACGGCATGGTCTCGTCGCTCGAATTTGTCATCTGGGATAAAGATCGCTTCTCGGGCAACGACTACATGGGCGAGTGCTCGCTGCCCGTCACCTCGTGGTGTCGTGATGGCTTTGCTGAATGGTCCAAGGCGCAACCGCTCTGGTTGCCCGTCGAGTCATCTCACCCAAGCGCAAAGATCAGCGGCGAGTTGCAGGTCAAGGTTGGCTTTGTCTCGGCTTCCAAGCCTGCCCGTGCTGCTGCTGCTGCTGCTGCTGCTGCTACTGCAGGCCCGCAATCTTGGAGCGTCGACGAGGTCTACAACCGTCTCGTCTTGGCTGCATTGGGTACACAGGGTGCGGCTGTCCGCGCCGTCCCTGCTTCTCAGTCGGTGGGAACCACTGCTGCTGCAGAAGCCTTTGTCGACGATGGCCTCAGCAGCGACGATGAGGATTCAGACGACGAAGAGGACGACGACGACGACGACGACGACGATGATGATGGAGAGGACGACGAGGAAGAACAGGAAGCTGACCTTGCTACCTCCGAAGGCGAGCCTAGCGACCTCAACGACGCGGTCGAGTTTGAAAGTGATGACGAAGCCGTCTACGACCAGCACTACCACACCATCGCGGGTGCTGCTCCTGCTTCCGCTTCTGCTTCTCAATTCGCCACAGCGCCCACCACCACCCAACCAACAACACTGCTCTCCCCACCTCCGCCATCACAAACGCAACACGGTTCCAGTAGCAGCGGTGGCAGCGGCGCCGGCAAGTATCGACGCATCTTTTCGCGCAACAAGGGCTCCAAGTCGAGCGCAACTTCGGGTGCCGTGACGCCCATCGATGCTGCTTCTGCTTCTGACGTGGATCCCTCGCGGGCCACCACTCCCATCGAGCCCGCTTCAGCAACCGGTGCCAAGCCACACAGCAAACGACGCCTGCCTGGCGTGAAGCGGCTCAAGAACAACGCTGCCCCGCCGCCCTCTGCCGTCGAAGGAGGCGGGCTTGCACCGTCATCGGCAAGTCCTCGTCGCACCACCAAACGACGCGGCGGTGCTGGTGCTGGAGGCCGCAACCGCAACCGACGCAACCGCGGCGAATTTGCTTTCAAGGCCGAGATGGGCATGGACATCATCGGCATTGTCATGATGGAGGTGCAAGGCGCCTCGGATCTGCCAAGATGGTCCAACATGACGCACACCGGCTTCGACATGGATCCGTTCGCCATCATCAGCTTTGGCCAGAAGATCTTCCGCACGCGCGTAGCCCGCCACACGCTCAACCCGACCTGGAACGAGAAGCTGCTCTTCCACGTCCGTCGACACGAGACCAACTTCCAGACCAAGTTTATGATCTACGACTGGGACCGCATGTCGTCCAACGACTATGTCGGCGGTGCTCATATCTCGATTGCCGATCTGCTGGATGCTGCGCCCAAACCGGATCCGAAGACGGGCCTGTACAAGGCGGGCGATGAGGGAATCTCGGGCTCGATGAAGCAGTTTGTTCTGCCGCTGTCACGCGTGGAAAAGGACGAAGAGGTCAAGTTCAAAAACACGAGCAAGCCACCGGCTTTGACCATCCAGGCCAAGTTCACGCCCTACGATGCACTCCGACAGCGATTTTGGCGTCAGCTCGCCCAGCAGTTTGACACCAACGACAGCGGCACCCTGTCGCGTCTCGAGCTCTCGGGCATGCTCGACAGTTTGGGGAGCACGCTCAGCACCAAGACGCTCGACAGCTTTTTCCTCGAGGTCAACAAGAACCCGGAGGAGGACGAGCTGACGATCGAGGAGGCGATTGTCGCGCTTGAAGCCGAAGTGCAAAAGCCGTGGGATCTCAAGCGCAAAGCGGCACGCGCGTCGAGTTTCAACAGCGGGGCACAGACGCCGTTGCTATTGGGGGGTGTAGGGGATATTGGCACTGATGTGAATCAGGACATGGACTTCAGTGGAGCTGATGCTCCTTCGGCTGCGTCTGCGGCTGCAGGGCACGAATCACCCGAGTCTGCAGCGAAATCTGTGGTGCCTCCCTCCGTTGCTTCTGCCGGTGCCAACGGCAGCGATGGTGTTGCAGGAGCCGTCATGACCAACTCGGGCGGCATGATGCGTTCGCTCGATCGCGACTTCTCGGCGCTGTCCATGACGTCGTCGACCGACTCGTCCTCCATCGGTGGTGGCGGGCTATCCACAAACTCGAACTCCAACGGCGGCCGTCGCGGTTCTGCTGCTGCTACCCCCGCCAAACCGCGCAGCGCCTCCGGCTCGTCCTCGGGAATGCTCTCCACCTCGCCCACGCCCCCACTCATCAACGTCGAAGGCGAAGGCGGCGACGTCTACGACGACGACAGCGGCGCGGTACCCGAACGCGTGGTGCGACTGCAATCGTGTCCGCTATGCCACATGCCTCGACTCTCGAAAAAAGGCGAGATGGACATCATCACGCACCTCGCCGTGTGCGCCTCGCACGACTGGCGGCGCGTCGACAGCCTCGCGGTGCGCAACTACGTCACGGCGAGCCAGGCGCATCGCAAATGGTACACCAAAGTCGTCAACAAGATCAGCCAGGGCAACTACTCTCTCGGCGCGAACAGTGCCAACATTATCGTGCAGGACCGCATCTCGGGCGAGCTGATGGAGGAAAAGATGCAGGTGTACGTGCGATTGGGCATCCGGCTGCTGTACAAGGGTGCGCGGTCGAGGATGGAGGGAGCGCGGGTGAAAAAGATGCTGCGCAACATGAGCGTCAAGCAAGGGGTCAAGTTCGACAGCCCGGCGAGCGCGCGCGAGATTGCGACGTTTATAGCGTTTCACAACCTGAACGTGGACGAGATCGCCGAGCCGCTCGAGAGTTTCAAGACGTTCAACGAGTTTTTCTACCGCAAGTTGAAGCCGGATGCGCGGCCGAACGAGGAGCCGGACAACGCGGCGAGGCTGGTCAGCGGCGCCGACTGCCGCATGATGGCGTTCGAGACGGTCGACGAAGCGACGCGAATCTGGATCAAAGGTCGCGATTTCAGCGTAGCGCGCCTGCTCGGCGACGCCTCCCCCAAAGACCTGGACGCCTACGCGCACGGCGGCGCACTCGCCATCTTCCGACTCGCACCGCAGGACTACCACCGCTTCCACTGCCCCGCCGACGCCGTCGTCGGCACCTGCACTACCATCACCGGCCAGTACTACACGGTCAACCCCATGGCCATCCGCTCCGCCATCGACGTGTACGGCGAGAACATCCGCGTGGTCGTGCCGTTCCACAGCGGGCGATTTGGCACCTTCTATGCCGTGTGCATCGGCGCCATGATGGTCGGATCCACGGTGCTGACGGTGAAGGAAGGCGAGAGGGTGAAGCGGGGTCAGGAGTTTGGATATTTCAAGTTTGGAGGTAGCACGATCGTGTTGGTGTTCGAGAGGGGCAGGGTGGTGTGGGACCAGGATCTGGTGGATAACGGGAAAGCGGCGATCGAGACGTTGGTGAGGGTGGGCATGGGCGTTGGTAGGGCGGCGGTGGTGAGCGATGATGGTGCAGCGCAGGAGGAAGGATGAGTGATGACGAACGATGCTGCCCCTCGAGCAGAGAGAAAACGGATTCGCAGCATGCATTTTTCGACAACACGCACAAAGCGGAACGCATTCCGTCACGAGACCCTTTCTCTTTTCGCTCCCAGTTCAGCGTCATCGCGCACAGAGAGGAGCGAGTGACTGAGTGAAAGCCGTGTTCCGCATCCGAGCTCGCACTGAGGACGTTGTCGTTCCCGCCGATCGAAGACAGAATCCCACCTCGGCACTCCGTGCCCAAATGCAGTTTCGCGGCTGGCGCTTTCAAAAGCAGCAATCGCAGTCGAACGGACAGAGCGGGGTATCGCCGCCCTCGTCGCCCAGCCTCAGCTCCTGCTCTGTGAAGATTCGAAGGCCGTCGGCGGTGCGTTTGCGGTCCGAGGTGCCGCGGCTGTCGGTGAAGTCGTGCAGGTCCGGGGCCACTGCGGGTGGTTTGGCGGTGCGTTTTGAGCTGCTGCTGGTGGAGGATGGTGTGGTGTGGGTGGGGATACGGGAGGAGGTGTCTGTGACGACTTGGACCGGTGCGCGCTTCTTTCGCGGCTTCTTCGCGTCTTGCGTTGTCGGAGTAGAAGCGGTGGTGGTGGAGGTGGATGGCGGATCGGCGGCGCGCTTGCGCTTCTTCTTGCCCCCCTCCGCGTCGATCTGCGCCGTATCCGATGCCGATGCCGAGTTGCACTCGCTACCGCCGCTCGAAACAGCCTTGTCGGCTTTGCTCTTCCTCTTGCCCTTGCCCTTGCTGCTTTCGCCATTACCGCCGTCGCTGCTGGTTGCGGCGGTGGGGAGCGAGAAAATGTCGTCAATCTCGCTCCCCTTACCCTTACCCTTCTCCACCGCCACCGCCGCCGCCGCCGTAGACTTCGAAGGCTTGCTCGACTTGGCCATCCTTCCCCCTACAAGTGCAACTTCGAATTCTCTCGCTATGTCGCTCTGTTGCAATGCCGATGTCGAGTACCGTAGGGTCGCAATCGTTGACAAAAGTCAAGTGTGTGAGGGAGGTCAAAGATAACTTTTTTTTTTTTTTTTTTTTTTTTTGACAGGAAAAATTTCAACCTCGGAATTCGGGCATACGACACAGCTTTGCCATGTTCAACCACTCGTTCATACGAACAATGCTCGTTTTGTGTAGCAGCACAAGCAACGCAGAACAGTGATCGGTTGCCTCGCCTTGAGACCATGCTGTTGGCAGAGAAAGAGCAGTGATGTGGGCTGAGATTCGTAGCGATTCGGGCAAGGTTTACAGAGCTGGCGTTGGTACTGAGGCGTGCGAATTGGCAGCTGTTCGGTGTGCTGGCCTTTCGTCCATGCGGTGGAGCCTTCAGCGGCGCCGCCGCCTTGTCTCTCCCAACTTGCACCGCCGACTTACGATCAGCTGTCATCCGGGACCACTCCCTTTGTCACTCCAGCATCTACGCTCTCCTTCCCAACTTCACCTTCGCCTCCCTCACTGCTCAACACATCCGGCCTCCTCCCCAAGAATCCCTTCCACTTGGCCCTCGCCTTGTCCTCCCTGACCGCGATCTCCCTCTCCATCGCCACCAGCTCCTTCTCGAACTCCCCGACTGCCGCCTCATGTCTCTTCCCCTTCAACCCCTCCACCACCCCCTTGCAATACCGGCACGCCTCATACACGTCCCCGCTCGCACGCAGCGCCTGCACCTTCCTAAACTTCGCCTTCACGTTGCCCGAGTCGCACTTGAGGCTCTTCACTGCCGTCTGGATCGCCCGCGCGTAATTCTTCTGCTTGAGGTAGCACGCCGCCATGTTGCTGTACACCTGCGAGAGGTGTTTCTCGCTCTGCACTCCCAACGGCTGCGAGCCCGCGTCCTCCTCGTCCGAAGACAGGTCTTCCGGCTTACCCTCTCGCCTGGAGTTCTCCCCGACCAGCCCGAGGATGCTGCGCGACTCGAGCCCAGAGAGGTAGAGCACAGCATGGTGGTACGCCGCAAGCGCTGCCTTGAGGTCGCCCTGCGTGAAGGCGGCGTTGCCGCGTGCTTTGTGCGCGAGCCCCGTGCGCAGTTTTTCGGCTGTCGCGGCGTCTCCAGCTGCTGCGGAGGAGGATGCGATGTTGGACGCCATGCTTTTCGAGTCGATGATGGTGGTGAAATGGAAAGCGGCAGTGCTGTGCAGAAAGGTGATTTTGTGGAGGTGTTGGTCTCAAAGCGCTGCGTGTGACTTTACAAAAAGCGCGCTTGCATCGGCTCTTCCAGCACGCTTTTCCCACGGCAACACCACCACCATCTTCGGATGATCCGCATCGTCGTCACTCTAGTCACACACACACACACACACAGCCTCAACCTGCTCGTCGCCATCCATCTCATCCAAACACAACCCAGCAACTGCCCGCAATCATAGAGGTGTGAACATAATCTAAACGTGGATCTACATCTCCCCACTTCAACGGTTGCTAAAGCGGAACAGCTTGGTAAACAGAATCGTGCCAATGCAGTTAAACGCCACAAAGGCCACCAGAATGCCCGCATCGCGACCACGCTCGCCGAACGTGATGCCAAACGCACTGTAAAACTGGTCTCCGTCTGCGTACGTGCAGTACATGCAGTCCGACGTCGCGTTCGGGTTGGCCAGATAGCCTCCGATGCGGTTGACGTAGTTGCCGGCCCACTGAGCGCACGTCTGGCCCGAGGGCGGGTTGAAGCGCGAAAACTCGCTGGCGGCACACTGGATCTTCAATCCGTGCAGCTCGTTGGCGATGAGCGGCGAGATCGTAAAGCGGATCGGGTTGACGTTGTACAGGAACTTGCTGTACAGCGAGCTCGACATGGACTGCGGCGGCGACAGGATACCGCACGTCAAGTTCAAGACAATCGTCAGGAGCGGCACGAACAACGACGCAAAGTACGCCGATTTCGAGAACGACGCAATCAGCGTGCCGATCGAGATGGCAAACATCTCGAGCAAGAACGTCATGATCCAAAAGTAGCCGGCGCGGTTCGAGTCCGTGTTGAACCCAGCCAGGTAGTACAGCAGCACAAAGAACACCGTACCGCACACCAGCGCATACGGCACCTCAGAGATCAGCTGCGTCGCGGCAAACACCGTACCCGCAAACGTCTTGCTCGTCTCCTCGCGAATCCAGATCGAACGCGACATGATCCAGAACGGCATGATCTGCGCCATGATGATCGCAGGAATGATCGCCAGCATGAAGATCACGAACAAGCGATACTGCAGCGCAGCCACGTTGTTGCCCAGCTGCAGGAACAGCAGGCCCGTCAGCAGCGCAAACGCCAGGTGCTGGAAGAAGCGCGTGTACTGGTACGCCGGTTGACGCCACGTGCTCAGCATGGTCCTGCGCAGCACCACCTTGAACTGGTACATCCAGGGCGCGGCGTACTCGCTCGAGCGCTCCTGCGACTTGGGTTTCGAGGCGCCCTCGCGGTTGATCTGCTCGATCGTGCGCAGGTTCTCCTGGTGGTCGTCCGACTCGAGGTACCAGTCCGCCCAGTCGCGGTCGCCGACACGAGGCTGGCTACCCGCTCCAATCGCATCCAGCATGTACTCGGCAGGGTTGACGCCGGGCGGGCAGTGCGCACCGCGCTTAGCAAAGTAGTCGATCACATGCTTGCCGTCTTTACCAATAGGTCCCGAGTACACCGTCTTGCCACCGCGCTCGAGCAGCAGCAAGCGGTCGAACGTCTCGAACAGCAGCGCCGACGGCTGGTGGATGGTACACAAAATCGTCTGTCCGTTGTCCGCCAGCTTGCGCAACAGTCGGCAGATCGTAAACGCCGACTGACCGTCCAAGCCGGAAGTAGGCTCGTCGAGGAACAACAGCATCGAGGGTTTCGCCGCCAACTCGACGCCGATCGTCACCCTCTTGCGGTCGCCCACACCCAGCCCGAACCCGGGGTAGCCGATGATCGCATCCGCAATGTCCTGCAGCTCGAGCAGCTCGATGATGTCCTCGACGTACTGATCCTTGTCGGCCTGCGGGATGTCGTGGCTCTGGCGCAGGTAGGCCGAGAAGCGCAGTGCCTCGCGCACACTGCACATGGGCTCGTGGATGTCCTGCTGCTCGGCGTAGCCACACTGGCGCTGGAACGACACGTCGATCGGTTTACCTTCGATCAGACGGTCGCCGCTGATGACGCCGATCGTCTTGCGGTCCGCCAGCACATCGAGCAGCGTCGTCTTGCCCGCACCGCTCGAGCCCATCAGCGCCGTCATCTGACCCGGCTTGACGTACCCGTACACTTTGTCGAGCAGCTTGCGGTGGCCACCCTGCACGGGCACAGTGTACTCCAGGTTGGACCAGGTGAACGACTGGCCGTAGACTTCGAGCTTGGCCTCGGTCTTCTCGGTGGCACCGGAACGACGATCTTGCAGCTTCTGGTTGAGCTGCTTCTCCTCTTTTGTAGGAGGCTTCTTGACCACCATGGCCGAGGCAAACGCACCCTGGTCCATCTTTTCGACGACAAGCGCAGTGATGGCGACAAACCCGACGAGGAACGCAATCAAGATGCCAATGTTGCGCCACAGGTGGTTGGCCTGGTACCCGAAGCTCGCCGTCAGATAGTCGATACCCGGGATCTGGTTCGACCCGGGCGTGGCACCGGCCAACGTGCAGATCTGGTTCGCCGTCAACTGCGTCGGATACCCAGGACCCGAAGGAATGATCTGCGCCCCCTCGCACGTAAACGTGATCCGCTTGAACTCGTTGATCATCAGCGCCTCGAACGCATAGAACACCGGGTTGATGTACGAAATCCAGAACAGCCACCGTCTCATGTTCGCCTGCGGGATCACATACCCAGCCCAGAGAACGAGCATCGACATGACGATCGCCGCCAGCCTGGCCGCCGAGTAGAAGTTGGTCGTGATCGCACCGAAGAAGCTGAACAGCGCACGGAAGGCGTAGTACGCCACGAGCACGATGAACCACGCGATGAAGAAGGCTCCCGCGCTGCGCTCGAGGCCGGCCATGAAGTAGAGGATGATGACGAACAGCGTCGCACGGGGAACGCCGAAGGGCAGATCGGCCAACAGCGTCGCCAGCGTCAGCGCCGAGGGGCGGTAGAACGCGAAACTCGCCTGGCGCGCCAGGATGGGTCGGCCGAGCATCTGCGTCGGCAGCTCGGCAAACGCAGTGAGCGAGTTGAACAGCAGCAGGATGAACAGACAACCACCACGCGTGAACACACCCGCCGACGTGGTGGGCAGGTTGAAGAAGATGCCTCCCGTCAACAGCGCCACGGTGATGGCGGTGACGTACGACATGAAGATGTCAAACTTGTCGCCGAGGATCATCTGCATCTGGCGCAGCCACAGCGCCTGCACCTGCGCAGCGTACGAGACGGTGTACTGCGACTTGGCGCGCACACCGCGGTGCTTGGCCTCCACCACGGCAGCTTTAAAGTCTTGCGTGGCTTGCGCGTCGGCGGTGGCGACGGCATCGAACGCATCGCGCTCCTCGATGGCTTGTGTGTAGAAGCGGCTGTTGCGGTAGGCTGCCTCGAGCGCTTCGGGGGTGCTGGGCACGTTGGACTCGTCGCGCCCGTCTTGGAAGATGCGCTCGTACTGGTCGGTACATCCCGTGATGTAGTCGGCTGAGGTCTGACGCGGACGATCGGCGAAACCAAGCCCGATAAAGTACTGCCTCGCCTCGGCGCGGGGGCCAAAGTAGACACATCGACCCTCGTCAATGACAAGCACCTTGTCGAACTCCTCCCAGATGCCCTCGGACGCCTGGTAGAGCGAGACGAACATGGTCGCCTCGAGCAGATCCGTGAGGACGCGCATGCTCTTGACGTAGTCGAGCGCAGTACTCGCGTCCAGACCACGAGTCGAGTTGTCCCACGAGAACACACTCGCGCCCGACGCAAGCGCTTCCAAGATAGAAACACGCTTGCGCTCGCCACCGGAGACACCACGCACAGTGGCACTGCCCACGAGCGTGTGCTTGGTATGCGCGATGTTCATCATCTTCAAGAAAGTATCGCGGATCATCTTGCGGTACGTCTTCTTGGTATGGTCCGGCAGCATCTTGGCGTGTGCCTTGAGCCGCAGCGCGAAATCGATGGTGCGCGCCACGGTGAGCGTAGCGTGGTGCTGGTCGTCTTCTTCGGAATAGACGACTTGGCCGAGGTAGCGCTTGGCCATGTGGTGGGCGTCGATGCCGCCGTAGTGCACGTCGCCTTGCGTGTCGATGAATCCATTACGCTTGTTGGCGATGGTCTTGAGGAAGGTGGAGCAACCGGAGTTGGGACGGCCGATGACGAGCACCATCTCGCCTGGTTTCGCGCATCCGTTGAAGCCCTGGAGCAGATCGCGCGTCTTGCTCTTGGCCGGGTCGACACCAAACAGCTTGAGGATGGAAAAAATAGGCCCGATCACCTCGAACAGCGCCATGGACGGGATGGTGGGCACGTTGAAATCGCGCGATGCGGTGCCGATCACGCGCAGATCCTTCCAGGACACGCCGAGCTTCTTGCGCCTATTGCCCATGTGATCCGCCTGCTCCTGCGCGCCCGAAAGCCAGTCGCGCAGGTCGAACGGCTGCTGCTTCTCGACATCCGACTCCTTGTCCTGTTTCGAGGAAAGCTGGCGCTCGAGCTCGTTGAACTGGCGCTCGGCGTCGGCGACGTCGACATGGTGGTCGCGCGAGTCGGTCGAGCCTTGGAGCGAAGGCGTCTCCGAGTTGACGGCGGTGTGCGTGCGCGTGTGGTCGTCAGCACGCGGGGGGTGCTGCGCAGCGATGTAGCTGTCGGCACCCTCGGCGTTGCCCAGTCCGGTGGGGCCTACTGCCGACATTGTGTTGTGTAAGTGAGGACCTCTCTTTTTGGGTTGTTTTGATGGGAGGGGTGCCAGGCGCAGTAGCCGGCTTAAGAGGGAAGGGGAAAAGAGGATTCGCTTACTGCTTCTAGAGCAAGGTGGAAGGAAGGAAAGAAGAAGCGTTTGCAATTTAGATACTCGCACTCGGGAGCGAGTTGACGGGTAAGAAGGGGGCGCAGCTATATACTCGTTGACTGCGGCTATGGAAAGGAACGCGCACGCTCGCTTCTTGAGCAGTGCTTGGCGCCGGAACGTGTTTGACTCGAGTCGCAGCTCCGTGGCAATCAACGGAACCGTTGGAAACATGACACCAAAACAGGCCATTCTACGGGCAGGCAAGGGTTTTGGGCGGCTCGGAGTATTTGTAAAGTTACGTAGAAAACAGTGCCGACGGAACTTAGCTTTTTGCGACGGGGCACTTGGAGTGGTACAAAAGACCCGTCAAACGCGATCCTCGTCCAACCGACGCCCCTGAAGCAAAGGTTGTTCCAATCGAGTCAAGCCTATTATTGTGTTATTTGCGAGTTGACCGCCGTGGATTTCGGCAGCCGTCCTCCGGTGTCCACGGGGGTTGGCAAAAGCAGCGCCCATACTGTAGCTACGACGAGCCAATCGGAGAAAGAAAAAAAAAAAAAAAAAAAAAAAAAAAAAAAAAAAAAAAAAACAACTCCTCGGACATGGGATTTGAAATCACAAAGCCAAGCCAGAGCAGCCACACAGAATTGACAGCGGTAAAACGAGATTTTCCCAGAAATTTTTGTTTGGTGCGCGTGTGTGTGTGTGCCTTGCCTTGCCGAAAATTAGCAGCAGCAGCAGCAGCGCGTGTGTGCCTCTTTTCTTTGTTCCGAAGGAATATATTCAATTTCAAACCCGAATGCGCTTCTGTGGGGCGGCCAAAGTGCCAAAAGACGGGGTTTGGGGCTGTTGGCTTGGCGAGAAAGAATGCGGCAAATGCACTGCCAACTGCAAAAATGCAACAAGCTGCACAGCAAAAAAAAAAAAAAAAAAAAAAAAAAAAACGGCAAAATCGCACGCTCGCATTCGGCCATTACTCACTGACATGGTGTGCTGCTGCTCCGCGGAAATCCTTGCCTCTTTTCTCGTTACCGTCGCTTACCGCAGCAGTTACCGTGGGCAAGGGAGGAATGACGACGCATCATCATCGACTTAGAGCTAGACTTGATGGTGCAACCGATGACTCGTACCCGCTCACCTTCCAAACCGACTGCCGACCATCAAGCTCGAGGCAAACCATCGCATTCGACAAGACAGTGTGCAAGCTGCGAGCTATCGTGAGTGTGAGATTGTGACTGGATGACTGGATGACTGGATGACTGTGACCGCGTGAGTCGAGCTGCACTCTGCACTCTGCACTCTGCACTCTGCACAGCAGCCGAGAGTTCAAAAGCAACGATTCGCGTTGCGCGCGCGCCACAGTCTAGCTCCGCGGATTTCACCGTGTTCCACGCAAAATTGGTCCGATCCCCGATGCAAGTCCTCGAGTTTCATCTCCCGGATCCCGCGTTCTCTGCTGCTCTCTATCAACGCACGACTCACCAAACAGCTTCTCTCTCACCGTCATCTCTCTTCACACGCACGCTTTCTCTCTTGTACATCGTCTGAGGAACATCAATCGTGAATATTGGGTATCAATGTGCGTAGCTCAGCAGATCTATCTGCCCTTCGTGTAAGCGTTCTTCTTCATGAAGTGAGGCCTCTTCACTGCTGCTGAGACGTCGACGTCGGCACCGACGTTGGCACCTCAACATTCTCCACCAGCGCAGACGTGCGTCTCGCTTCCGCAGGCAGCACCGTCTCCTTCTCCGCATCCACCGTCTGCATCTCCTCCTTCTTCTCCATGACCTGGCTGAGATTTGCTCCATTCGACGACGGCCCCGCACCACCACTTGCAGCCGTGTTGGGTCGACGAGCACCGAGCTCCTGCATCGGCACCGTATTCCCTCCTCCCGTTGCCCTTTGCGATCGAGACAGGCTCAGCACCCCCAGCGCAGCAGATCGGAACCTCCTCCTGCTGCCGCTCCTGTCCAGCTGACTCGTCGGCGACGAAAACACGTCCAACTGCGAACCCTGCAAAACGTCTCGACCCACGCCTTTGCGCGGCGTCAACTGCCCAAACTCGCTCGCCTGCGCTTCCCGTCGCCGATGCTGAGCCTCGTATCGACTCATGATGCTGCTCAGGTTGCCCCGTCGGCGCGCCGCCCCACCTTCCTCCTCGCCATCCTCTTCCTCCGCGTTCGTCGCCTCCTCCAACCCATCCAGATGATGAGCAGACGCATTGCCCGACGCATTGCGCTTCTTGCGCTTCTTCGACGCCGTCGCCAGCCTCTCTTTCAGCGTAAGCCGCCTCTCTTCTTCCAGCGCTTCCGCACGCAAGGCCGCCTGCAGCGTCACCGTCTTTTGCGTCGTACCGCCCGAAAACCCGCTCGCACGGCTCAGCGCTCCAGATGCATCGCGTCGGTACGTCCTGCGTGACACATTGCGTTCCACCAGCGTCGATGCGCCATCGCGTCTCTTGGTAGGCGACGTCTCCAATGTCTCGTCTCCAGCAGCAGCAGCTGTAGGCGCAATGCCAGCCTCTTGCTCGTCGGCATCGGCGCCGTCTCGATCCTTGCTGCGCTTCCGACGACTCGAGCTACGACGAGGAACCATGACTCCACCCTCGGCCACACTCGCCAAAGGCTCCGAATCGCCCGTGCCCGGTCGACGAGAGCCTCGCATCGACGTGGGGCTCGCCGGCGCCTGGCTGCCCTCGCCACTACGCCACGACCCATACGAAGGCACCTGCAGCAGCGACGGTCCTCCCACAAAGCCCTGGCGCGAAGGCGACGAAAGGTTGCTGCCGCGTCGTCGCAACAGGCTCGACGGCGACAGTTGCGAGCCACTCGCACGAGCGTCCGCATCCGCCTGTTCGCTGCGACGCAACGCGCGCTTGTAGTCCTCCATCATGTTCTTCGGGATGCTTGCCGCTGGATCCACCGCTTCCTCGACCGTCTCCGTCTCCTCGAGATGGCGGGCCAAGCGGTCCGGAAGCACGATCTCCTCGTTGCCGTCGAGCATCACATCTCTGGGCCGGCTGAACGTGGATGCCTCGCCGCCAAGCGGAATGTCGTCGCCGTGCAGCGCGTGCTTCTCGTCCTCTTCGTCATACTCGTCGTCGTACTGCTCCTCATCCCATTCGCCCACAATACCACCGCCACCCTGAGAACTGACCAGCGCCGGCCCATACCACTCGATCGTATCAAACAGATCAAGAGGCGCCAACGGGTTGCGTGGCAGCCACAAAAAGTCGTCCATCTCTTGGTTGTAGAAGGGATTGTTGTAGCGTGCAGTGTTGTTGGGCGCGTCATCCCAGCGCACGGGCGGATGCGGACGCACGAGCTCGCGACCCTTGAGCGACTCGTCATCGTCATCATAGTACGATTGCTGACTCGACTTGACCCAGCCTTTGTCGGTGTTGGCCGTGGCGTGCTTGCTCAGCTCCGATGCCTGCTGGTAGAGAGGATCCGTGCTCGACGTGCCCTCGGCCGTCTCGCGCATCTCGTAGCCACCCGGACTCTGTGGCAACTCCTCGTCAGCGACGGTGGCCAGCTGGCTCGGCTTCTTGCGCAGCGTGCCATAGTGGCGGCTGCCCCGTCGTGATCGGGAATGACGGCTCGACTGACGCAGCAGGTGACCCTCCTCGTCGTGCTCCAGATACGGTGCATCGCCGTCCTCGAAGCTGAGATCGTAGTCGTCCTCGCTCGGCAGCGGAGCGTGCGCAGAGACGGCGTCGAATGCCGACAGGAAGGGACGGTCCTCGCTTCTCGAACTGCCACGACGGCGGTAAACCACGTGCTGCTTGCGAATGGCGGTGCGGCGCTGAAGAGCAGCGATGGAGGGCTCGTTGGACATCTCGCCATCCATGTGCTGCTGCTGCTGGCCATCCTGGGCAACAGGAGAATCGTGCGAGTTTCGGAAGGAATGAACATGCAACTGACTCGTTGGTGGCAGGCCGGAGATGGGACGTTTGCCATCGGCGGAAGCACGGTCGCGACTCGGACGGGGCGACTCTGCCAGATTGTTCATGCCCAGCGAGTTTTTGGCGGCATGGCGGTAGTGGAAAGCGTGCTTGGCGGTCTCCTTGACAAGATAGCGAGGCGTCCTTGCAATGCCTGCGGCGCCAAGTCCAACCGCAGACGTGGGTGCTTTTCCTTTCGCATAAGCGGTGGCGAGGTAGCTCTGTCCATCGAGACCGTTGGCGTTGAACGAGTCGTGGAGGCGCTGCCACACGCGCTGGAAGGCCGAGTTGGTCGGCGGAGGAGGAACAACAGAGGGATATCGTCCAGAAGCAAGCGCGTCCAGCGGAGTGTGGCTGTCGATTCCTTCGTCGGCCGTGCTGGGTCCCAGATCGCTCCTCTGCATCTTTTGCCAGAGCGGACGAGAGTCGATGCCGCACAGCGCTTCCGCCTCCTCGTCGTCCAAGGCTCGGCACTGCGACTTCCACAAGCGCGTGGCGATGAGCTTGGTGATGACCGTCAGCGGGATGAGCAGCGCCGACATGCCAATGTACACCGGCTTCTTGCGAAGCACCGAGAAAAAGATGAGCAGGACTGCTTGCATCACGACAATCGCATCGAGACTATAGCGCAAAAGCCTGATAAAGTAGACGACGCCCTCCATCTCGTTGAATCGTCGATAGTAGTGGTAGGCAAAGTTCTTCTTGAAGATGACCAAGGCGAGAGAGAGGTAGACCAGCGCGAACGGAATAACGAGCGGATTGAGCAGCGCAAAGATGAAGACGATGGCCATGATGTTGATGTGCAGGGGCAGCCAGTAGTATCTGTTGAAGTTGCGCGGGAGCGTCTTGATGGCTCGCACTCGAGGCGTCGCTGCTTTCCTTGCGCCCCAATGCTGCAGCAGCGCGATCATGAAGCCCATGTGCTCGAAACCCGACTGCAGCGCCAGCTGAAGGATCAAATACGAGACGAAGAAGGGCGCGGCCGAGGGGAAAGCACTGGCGACCGTGGTCAGGATGGAACCCGTGTTGCCGACCTTGGTGAGCACCGTGACAATGACGGCCGAGCCGACACTGAAAAAGATGACGACGTTGCAGATGACGAACTTCCAGTAGCGGATGAGACACATGTCATACAGCGCACTGAAGGTGACAAAGCCCTGAGCACGCTTGCTGACCTGGAAGATGAGCTCGGGCACCGACATGGACGCAAGCGAGACGAGCAGAGGCGGCAGGGTGATGGTGACGAAGCCCGTCACCTTGGGGTTGTCGTTGAAAAAGTTGCCGAGGCCGGGGATCTGTTTGAGCTTGTCGACGCTGAAGATACCGAGGACGATGGTGTTGATGATGATGACCCAAAAGATGGTGAACCCCCAGGTGACGACGCTGACGCCGACGCCCCGAACGACGTCGACGGTGAAGGACGTCTTCATGAGACGGTCCCAGTCGAGATCCTTGACCTCGGGTGCGAGACGCACCTTGACGACGATCTGGTCCTTGAGCTCGCGCCAGACCATGCGCGCCTGACGCGGATCGCGGAAGGTGACAAAGGCGGTCGAGGTGGGCTCGTAGCTGGTAGGAGGCCTGGAACGCATCTCTGTGACGAGCGCCGTCAGCAGATTGAGCTTGGTGAGGAGGTAGTCGATGGTGGGGACCGTCTGGCCGCGGAAGAGTGCAGAGAGCCTGGTCGCCGGCTGGAAGGGGTCGAGCAACTCGCGCGGGAGGTCGTTGAGCGCCTCCCAGACGGTCTCGCCCATTTCGTGCTCGCCGCTGCCATCGTCGTTGCTGTCAATGGCTTGCGTCTGCTTGGCGTGCACACCGCGGTTGGTGGGCGAGAAGCGAGCGAGTCGGCGCGCAAGTTCTTCTTCCAATGCCTTGCCAGCGGTGTGTTGTGCCGAGGCGAGCTTTTCAATGTCGGGGTCGAGTGCTTCTGATGGCGTCGCTGAGCCTGAATGGAAGCCGCTCCCCGCTTGAGCGTGCTTGGATTTCTTACCTGAGCGGAAAGGGCGACCGAGGGAAGCCGTACACCGTTTGAAGAAGGAGGTCGAACGTGGTTCGTCCTCGTTGCGGTGGTACGACGATCCGTCTGGGGCTTTCCTGCGCTCCTGCTTGCGCATCTTGAGGGTGCGGCGTCCCACAGTGACAAGCACTTCTTGAGCCAGCTTGACGTGCGCGGCTTCGAGTTGAGTGAGCACCTCTTGGCGACGAGAGAGCATGGAAGCCAGCTCGTTCATCTTGCGCACGAGCACAACCGTTTGGACGGGGCTCTTGAGGTAGCGGTCGGGATGCAGGTCGGGCTGAGGACCGGTGGGCCCATCGCTGTGGGCAGAGAATCGAGCGGGCGGTGTGGCTTTGCGTTCTCCCGTAGGGGATGGATGATCTGAGTCGGAGCTCGAGGTATGCTGCGCGTCCGTGTCTCCGGTGTGGCGATCGAGGCGGGAGGGAGGGAAAGCTGCGTCGTTGCTGTGACCATCATTGGAAGAGCCGTCGTCATCATCGGGACGCAGGAATTCCTCAAAGTAGCGGCGAATGCTGGCTTCGTCGCGCATGGTGCCAGGCAGGTTCATGACCATCAGGGTCCTCTGACGCCATCCGTCGCTGTTGTCCGAGGAGATGCCTTGCGCTGTGGTCAGGCTGTGGTGCGGATCTCGATGCAAGGGTGTGGTGTTGTTCGTCGTGGCAGTAGCGGTGCGAGCTTCCGCCTTTGCTTTGATGACCTTTTCCCTCGTCTTTTGAATCTGAGCTTTGCGCACCTTGAGCGAGCCAGTACCGATCCACCAGAGCGCCAGGATCCAGGTGATGCTGAGATACCAAAGGAGCACGAGGTGGATCCAGAGAAGCGAACGACCCTTTTCGTTGGGAACGGTAGGACACTTATCTACGCGTTGCTCTGTGCATCCCGGTTCGGGCGTGCTGACGAGGTAGGAGAGCGAGGCGCGCGCCATGTCGGTGGTGCTGACACCTCGACTGAAGGTGATGTGGATGGAGAGCAAGATGGGTGCTGTTGTCAAGCTCTGAAGCAGCACCCACCAGAGACAGGCGCGAAGGAAGCGGACGTAGACGACGGTGTCCATGCCCGTGTGATCGGCATACCATTCGTCGGTGAAGGAGATGGCGCGTTTGACCCAAGCAAAGGGCCATCGTGGCAGCATGGGAGAAGGAGTGGAGGCGTGAAAGACGCGTGAGAGGTAGAAGTGGCCCATCTCCCAATCCTCGCAGGTATCCTTATCCCGAGCATGTGCGGGATTGTCCTGGACGCCGCCTGGAGGATGTCTGTGGCGAGCATCTTTGCGCCAGAACTTGGTGAAGCGTGTGCGTGGAAGGCGTCGTAGTTGGCGAAGAGTTTCGTAGGTGATGGCCGAGATGCTACCGACGACGGCAAAGATGACGCAGGTGGAGACCAAGCCTTGGAAGCTAGAGTTGATGGTCCTCTCCTTCAAGTCGGCCATGATGGGAGTCGGCCGCCTATAGAGACGGTGTGATGATGGGGATTTGTGCCAAAGACGATATGACGAAGGAGATCAGAGACTGAGCATGACGGAAGAGTGATCGATGTGCGCGGACACAACTACGATATCGGACGAGGCGACGACGATCGCGTGACCTTCGGAGCGATGCCGAGCGAGGCAGAGTCGGAGCAGCCGCAAGTTGTTGTAGATGTGTCGCCTCAGCTCACTCTCTAGAGCGCTGTTGTTGCTTGTTGCTTGCTGAGGAGAGTGTGTGAGAGATCGAGTGCGGATGCGATCGAAAAAGGTGAAGGTGATGATAAGAGAAGAAGAAGAAGGCGTTGAGGAGGTGTGATAGTTGTGGAAGCGAGCGAGCGGGGGTTGTGGTCTCTGCTTGCTCTCAAGCAGACTGCGCGATCCATGATTCATGCATGAGTGAGGTCTCGGTCGTCTGTCGGGCGCTCCGAAAAAATACACCAAAAAAAGGAGAGGCAGCAGGCGGCAGGATCGCAAACCCCCAATCTCCAGAGCCAGCCTGGCTGGCTGCCTTTCGTCGTGGATTTTTTTGTTTTTCTTTCTAGTCTTGTGCAGCGCGCGTAGAGTCTGCTTGCTGCTGTTGCATGGAATTAATTCCCTTTGTCTCATCACTGACACTCACAGACGTCAATCGCAGCAGCGCCAACACAGACTTTCAACTTGACTTCAATGTGAAGCAAGAGCTTGATGCCGAAAAGGAAGTGCTGTTCAGACTGTCACTAGGGTCCAAGGTCGAAGAGCGTCGTCAGGGGCTACTGTAGCTGGCCGACTTGCGCTTTGTCTCTCTCTCTTTCGAGACACGGCAATTGGTCGTCGCCAACAACAAAATGAGAGCGGCCATTAACCCACTCTGTCGTCGGCCACATCTTGACGTTGGCGCGCGTCGATTTCACGGCAGCACGCCGCCGATCCATTTACGTCGTCGTGCAGCCAGCCATTCTTCCAACCGAACGCACGCACGCAGGCGCGAGATCGACTTGATCGGCGATTCAGGCTCCAAATCTTCCGATTTAGGGAGATGGACCCTTGGATTCGTGGCTTGCCAATTGGCGCGCGCGCGCGGGGCTCGCATTCCAGCCTCGATCCAGCAACTCGCCAGCCAGGTCGAGCACGGCCGCCCCGCTTTCTTGCTCCTTTCCCACCGAGCTGTCGCGACAAGCCAGAATGATTTCGGTGATCCCGACAGCAGACATACGAGTGCGCTGAAAATGACAACCAGTAGGGTTAGAGTCGGATCCTATGCCGCAGTTCTTCACCCCTTTGTCAGTCGAAGCAAGAAGGCGTGCTGCAAAGAGAGAACAAAAATTTAACCCACCTAAGCTGTTTTGACCGAAGACGTTGCGAGTCCGAATGCCAATCGGCGGCTGTCCCTCAAACGCGTTTTTTTCTCTTTCCGTGTGAACCCCTTTTTTTTTTTTTTTTTTTTTTTTTTCCTTCTTTCGATCCGAATCACTCGACGTCGTCTTCTACGGCCTCTCCGACAAACTCTCCCTGAAAGAGAGGAGACGGAGAGGAAACTTTGCTTCGTCGACTGCTGTTGTGGCGCTTCGAAACAGAGCGACGTTCGGGACGATTGCTCGGGCTACTTGCCGATCTGCGCAGAGCGTTCCAAATCAGCTGCTCTTTTTTTTTTTTTTTTTTTTTTTTTTTTTTTTTTTTTTTTTTTAAAAAAAAATAATTTTTCAAAAAAAAAAAAAAAAAAAAAAAAAAAAGTGACCCTGTGACGCAGCAGCAGCCGCCAACAACAAAAAACCCCACGGCACATCATTTCTTTACTGCAGCACCAGCACCAGCAATTGCGTGACGGGATGCGATTTGGCGCAACGTGTCAGTCAGCTTTTTTGATGAGCCCCAAGAGAAATTCGTTTCTCTTCCTTTCCTCTTCACCATCACCATCATCTCCTTCGATCGATTCTCGACTTCGATCACTGCTCCTTCTTTCTTTCAAGGCGCAAATCATCGCCGCTTGTCCTGATTCTTTCGTATCTCCAACAGATCGAAAGTCAGGCTCCAAATCCTCCTTTCAACCGTCTCTCCCTCTCCCTCTCCCTACTCTCCTTGTCGTCCCGCTTTTACCTTCCTCTCTTTCGACACCATGAGACCTCAAGCCATACTGCCAGACGCCCTCTCCGCTGTGGGTGAGACGCCGCTCATTCAACTGAATCGGATCCCACAGTCAGAGGGCATCAAGTGCAACCTCATGGTCAAGTGCGAATACTTCAACGCCGGTGGCAGCGTCAAGGACCGCATCGCCCGTCGCATGCTCCTCCAGGCCGAACAGGATGGCACCTTGATCCCTGGCAAATCGGTCGTCATCGAACCTACCAGCGGCAACACGGGCATCGGTCTCGCTCTAGCCTGCGCCATTCGAGGCTATCGCTGCATCATCGTGCTGCCCGAGAAGATGTCCGCCGAAAAGGTCAACACCTTGCGTGCACTTGGCGCCGAAGTCATTCGCACCCCGACCGAGGCTGCTCACGATGATCCTCGTTCCAACATCATGGTCGCCCGTCGCCTCGCCAAGTCGATGCCCGACGCCGTCGTCCTCGACCAGTACAACAACCTCAACAACCCCACCGCTCACTGGGCCACTGCTCAAGAGATCATCGAAGCCATCAAGGCCGGTCCCGCTCCTCCTTCCTCCACCTCGCTCTTGCACGGCATGGCTGGCCTCTCGCTCACCGGTAGCGACAAGGAGCCCATCGCCACCGACGCTTCCGCTCGCCCTCTCACTCCGGACTCGAACCGTGGTGCGGACGAAGTCAACGGCTCCACCGCCACCTTCTCGGACAAGGTCGACGTCCTCATCGCCGGTGTCGGCACGGGCGGTACCATCAGTGGCGTCGCTTCGCGCCTCAAGCGTGCCGACCACAACCCAGACTGCTTTGTCCTCGGTGTGGACCCCATCGGGTCGGATCTGGCTCTGCCCGTTTCGCTCAACGCCCTGCCCGAGGGCAGCGATGGCTCGTACAAGGTCGAGGGCATCGGCTACGACTTTGACCCCAACACGCTCAACAAGAAGGTGATTGACGAGTGGTACAAGACCGAAGACGAGCAGAGCTTTGTCTACGCGCGTCGCCTCATCAAGGACGAGGGCATCCTCGCCGGCGGCTCCTCGGGTGCTGCTGTCAATGCCGCGATCAACTGGCTCAAGCCTGGTGGTGCTGGTTGGGACAAGTTTGGCTCGCGAGCTGGTCTCAACGCCGTTATCATCTTGCCCGACAGCATTCGAAACTACATCACCAAGCCTTGGTTGGTTTCGGACGCCAAACCTGAACGTCGCCAGGCCGAGATCGACTTGGACAACTTCCAGTAAGCGCGCTCTGGGGCGCCTCCCTGTGAACGCTTTCACGTTCGGTTCCTTTGCCGTTGCCGTATCCGTTTCCGTTTCCGCTTCCGCTTCCCCTCTCCCCTCTCCCCCAAAGCTCGTCCAACGCTTTTGATGGCTGGCCGTGGTCGCTGCTGTGCAGTGCACCTTTCTCTCCGTGCTTCTGCACAGCAAAGCAGTCTCCTACCGCGAGTGCTCACGCTCAACTTCTACAAACATCAACAACAACATCAACAACCAACTCTAGGCGAACGTCTTGAATACCTGAACCGGGGTGGGAGATGGAGTAACAGAGGGGGTCGGACCTCTGTTCTTGCAATACCCATGCGATGCTCTTTTCATCCCGGTTCGCCCTGTTTCCTCACATACCCTTGGTTTTACCCCATCCCTCTTCCCCCACTTTTTCTTTCTCACGGTATGCCAGTTCCTTTGTCAATCTTGTCTTCATCACCGCCCAACTTTTTTTTTACCATGTTGGCTGCACTGGACGATCGCTGTCGCCTCCTCTCTCTCTGTTTGAGTGCGATGGATGGTGGCGGTGATCCGTGTGGCCGTCTGGGCTTGGCCTCTTTTTACCTTTTTTTCTTTCTTGCTTGGCCTTGCCCGGATACCCCTTTTAACCTATCTTTCTAGGCCTTGTGCGTGATCGACTCGATGTTCTAAGCATCGTGGTTGGTCTTGCCAATGGCATCGTCGCCTTCTCGTACTCCTGCTCTCCCTCTCTCTCTCTCTCGCATCAGTCATGGCTTTCAACACTGCATTCTGATCCGCATTCTCTATCTCTTTGTCGTTCGCAACCCTTGCAAATCCTCGCACACTCGCATCTGTACAACTCCGACATGTTGTAGTATTACCGTCGCCCACTGCCAGCTAATCGTATCCCGGTTTATCTCTCTCTCTCTCTCGTTAAGTTTGGTCGTGACAGCTCTTGTTGGGAGCAGCAGCAGTAGCAGCGAATGCCGCGTTATCCGTATGGCGTAGCGGCGTAGCGGCGATCTTGATTGATGAGCCAGCTCAAGGCCCTTCTTATCAGCCACCTCGGGTGTTTGTTATCTCGCGCAAGCAGGCGCGGGGGCAGAGGCGCACCTAGCGCGGCTATTTGAGGCATTTTTTTTCCATCGTCAAGGCGCTTTCAAGGGTCACCGGTTACCACGGCTTCTCGATCAAGCTCTGGCTCAAGCTCGCTTGATACAGTCATACAGTAGCCTCGAAAGCGAGAGAGCTCAAACGAGTGCGTTCAAAAACAGTGGCCACAGACAGAACCCTGGGCACAAATGCCTCGACTGCCCGTTTCCAGTCCCGACGTTGGTTTGCCGTGCTCGTCTAGATTTTCATTGCCAAGTCGTTTAGCACTCAGTTAGCGCGCGGCTCTTTTTGCCACATGGCATCGATATCCCTCTCCCGCACCGTAGCTTTCCCCGCTATCAAAACTTCTGTCGACACCACCTTCCAGGCGACGCCATGCTTATCTTGCAGCAATGATAGCCACAGAACAAGCAGCCCGAATTGTCGGCTCGGCTGTCGAGCCATAGCATCTTGATGCCCACTGAAACTAGATATATTTGACCTCGAGTCAAGAGAGCCCTTTTCATCTCGTTCCTCCCCACCCTCCCAAACTCTACTCATATCCTCTCGGCCTTCCTTTGCGCATCTCTTCTTTCATTTGCGACGAGCTTTCATTTCCTACTCCCTTGTCGACTCGGTCATTCTCTCCAGTTGCAACGCAACTTTGCTCTTGCATCCCCTCTGGCTTTTCACCGAACCCCCCCCCCCACCGGCCACTTGTACCTTTTAAAAAGATGGACGAAACACAAAAGGACGCCTACGTTGACACTTCCAAGCCTGAAAGCTCCATCTTGAACTATCGACCTCCTAGCATGCTCAATCAAGCTTCAGCTGCAGCAGATGCGACCCAGGTGGCGCCGCGCAAGCATTTCAGCACGCTTGCTCTTATCGGTCTTTCGTTCGCCATCCTCAACTCGTGGTCTGCTGCGTGTGCAGCTATCAACCTCGCACTAGGAGCAGGCGGGCCCGTCGGCGTCGTATGGGGCCTGCTCGTCGGTACTTTCGGCGCTCTCACCATCGCGACATCCCTCGCTGAACTCTGTCACGTTTTCCCACTCGTGGGCGGGCAGTATCATTGGAGCTGGGCCATGGCCAACAAAACTTACCGTGCTCCTCTAGCCTACGTTGCCGGTTGGATGGGCACGGCTGGCTGGATCGCCCTTGCGTCCAGCGCTCCTCTCTACGCAGGGTCCACTATCATGGGCGTCATCGGCGTCTTTGTGCCCAACTTGGTCCCAAGCACCTGGAAGATCTTTCTCATCTACATGGGTCTCACCGTCTACTGCGGCGTAGTCAACATTTGGGGCGTACGCATCCTCAACAAGATGAACCAAGCTGCTCTGCTGTGGTCCATCGTTGGCGCCGTGGTCGTCTTCGTCGTATGCCTCGCCGTGCCCTCTGCACAGGGGCATCGGTCCAGTGCTAGCTTCATCTTTACCGACTTTGTCAACATCACGGGCTGGCCCGACGGCATCGCGTGGATGATCGGTCTCATTCAGGCGCAGTACTGTCTGGTGGGTGCGGATGGCGCTTCGCATGTCATCGACGAGATCGAGCGTCCGCATATCAATGCTCCCAAGGCGATGGTGCTGGCGTGTCTCATTGGCGGCACCAGCTCGTTTTTGGTTCTCATCGCGGTGCTTGCCGGGATCAGCGATATGGAGAGCGTCATCAACGCAGGGGCTGCGGGCATCGTCGAGGCGTTCTTGCAGGCTACGCACAGCAAAGCGGCGACCCTGGTCTTGAATCTCATCATCTTTGGCACCATTGCCTTTGCAGGGCCCGCACTCCTGATCACCACCAGCAGGATGGTCCAGGCGTACGCCAACGACGGCTGCTTGCCCTTTCAGCACAACCTGGGTAGCATTTCGCCCAAGTATCAGGTCCCCGTCTACGCGGTGCTCTTCTGCTGCATCTGTTACACCATCTTTGGCGTCATCCTCTTTGGATCCGTCATCGCGGTGCAATCCATCGTCAGTGCAAGCGTCGTACTGCTGCAGATGTCGTACGTCGTACCCATCGCAGGAATGCTCTTTGGTGGCAGAAAACGCATCTTCAACTTCCAACGAGACAGTTGCAACGACGACGAGGACGACATCCCCCTTCCAACCGAAATCAAGTATTCACTCGGTCCCATTCTGGGCCCCATCATCAACACGGCGGCTCTGTGCTACATGCTCCTCACTACGGTGCTCTTCTTGCTTCCTTCTTACATCCCCGTCACTTCGCCTTCCTTGATGAACTACTCGGTCGCCGTCGTGGCTGCCGCATTGGCGTTGGCCGCGGTCAATTGGTTCGTCTTTGCAAGGAAGAGGTTTACGGGTCCGAAGGATTTCAAAGAGGTGCTGCAGAGGGCTCATGCTATCAGGGCAGAGTGAGGCAGGCTAGAACTCTTCAATCCGCTCGACTAGAGTCTGTATTTTACATCTCACCCATTCAAAGCCTCGTTTCAATGTCACCGATTCTGAAGCAAGGTCATCACCATTTGCGACCATCAATCACTTCAACAGCTCGCAACAGATTGATGGTGAAATGTAATCAATTGCTGGTCGACGTAGTGGTGACCAAGTGAGCACTTGTTCTGGCGATGACCTTCACTTGTCGACATCCAACACAATCCTACCAGCGATTCTGCCATTCATCATGTCATCAAACACGCTCGGCAGATCGCTCAACCCCTTCATGACGAAATGCACCCTGACCTTCCCCCTCGAAGCGATCTCGAGCGCTTCCGCCGCATCCTGGCGATTTCCCACCGCAGACCCCACAATCCTGTGCGTCATGAGCACCGTCTTGAAGATGGAAACGGGCAGGATCGAGTTGGGCATGCCGACGATCACCAGCGTTCCACGCGGGCGGATGTAGTTGAGCGCCAGCTCGTAGGCTGCCGAACTGGCGGCGGCGACTACGGCAGCGTGGGCGCCGATTCCCCCCGTAACTTCTTTGATCGTGGCTGCGACGTCTGAAGTTGTTTTGAAGTCGACACTGTTTGACAGCAACCGAAGAGTGTGTTTCAAAAGGTGAGCTATCGTCGCCCGAGCATGTCAAGAGACGCGAACGAGTGTGTTGACCCGATAGGCGAGGAGGGAGAACTTACAAGACCTCACAGCCCAGCTCGAGGCTCATCTTCTTCTTGTCCTCTCCCGTGTCGATGCCGATGACACGCAGTCCGGCATTTTGCGCATACTGAACGCCCAGATGACCCAGACCGCCGCCGGATCCGGGAATGACGACCCAGTTGCCCGCTTGGAGATGCGCCTCCTTGAGCGCACGGTAGATGGTGACACCCGCACAGAGAATCGAAGAGGCCTGTTCAAGGCTCAGGGTATCGGGGATCTTGGAGAGGTAGCGCGCAGAGTGTCGGACGTACTGCTGGAACGTTCCGTCCACCGCATCTGTTTGTGCGTCGTGCGAAAACGTGTGAGTTGAGGATCAGCATTCTTTGCACCTCGAGCAGAATGGGAACGGTTTGACCAACTCACAGCCGCTAGGCTTGTACTGAGCACAGTTGATCTCGTGGGACAATCGGCAGTATTCGCAATTGAGACATGCGTCGGCGATCCACTTGATGCCGACTCGGTCGCCAACCTTGACGTACTCTTCCGCACCCGGTCCAAGCGCTACCACGACGCCTGCGCCTTCGTGACCGCCGATCAGCGGCAGTTTGGGTGGTGCAGGCCAGTCGCCGAGTAGCGCGTGCAGGTCCGAATGGCACACTCCCGTGTATAGAACCTATGTATGCACAGCAACGGTCAGAGGAATAGCAAAGTCAGAGTAAGTTTCTGGCTCGGAGAAAACACGTTGCAAAGGGCGCCGCTACTCACCCTCACGAGCACTTCGCCGGGAACGAGCTCTGACTGCTTGACGGTGTCGAGCTGTTTGATCGAGATCTTTTCTGGACCGCCGTTCTCGTAGAAGATGGCCACGCGGTTGGTGGGCGCCACCTCCAGCTGTGTTTCTCGAGGGTCTTGCACCATCTTGGAGTTGATATTTCAGCTACCACCGTTCTGGCGGCAAGGACGCTGCTTGGGTGGAACGTGAAGCTCCTTAGTGAAGACTGTCGATCAGGTAGGGTCGATGTGGGGTGGGAAATCTCTGGCAGCTAGGGAGATGGACACTTTATTTATAGACATGGACATAGCTGGGCTCATTGCAACACTGTATCTGACTGCTGTGTCGAGCGACATCATCGCTGCGACTTTCGTGTTCGTCAAACATTGCACGCAGAGAGAGGGGAACATCCGTGCGCAGCCGGACGAGTCCATTTCAGAGCTGCCCCACCGATTGACGGCAAGCTGGCTTTGCGTTCGGTCCACCCCACGGAAAGCGAACTGCTCTGAGCTCGGCTGTCAAACGTCAGCGCGGTGTTTCAAACGTGCATAGAAGCGACCTCACTGTCTGGCTGGTTATTCGAGCCTGAGACCAAAGGTCACCATCGGCTCTTACGGCAACGAGCATGGCGAGTTGCAATCTGTTCTCGTTGCCGCCGTCCAAGTTTTTGGCTTGCTCAGACCACTTCCGCCCACTTTGTTCGACTGTCACGTTGCCCACCAACGCTGCAAGCCATCGCTCATTACAGCCGTTGCAAACTCAAAATCAATCTTGCAGGTCGTTGAGATGGACCGAGGCTCGTCACATGAGCTCTTTCATATGATGGCTTCCCCGCTTCGCAGTGCATGGCTGCGAGCCGGGAGCATAAGTCCGAATCGTACCCGCGTGACCCGCTTCATGCTCATCAGCCTGCTCTCGTGATGGATCGCTTCATTTGCCCGTCCGTCTCGCCGCTTGAGAGAGTCTCGTCATCGTCGCCAACTCCGACGCAGCTCTTGTCAGTCACGAGGCCGAGACCATGACAGAAGATGGTGGGTGCGCGTCCGTATCTACTCGAGCCGCGCCACTCAAACCTCACAGCTCGACTTCGAACGCACACGTCTAGACTCCACATGAATTGCAGAATCGACGTCGACCCCCTGAGTCTGAGCAAGCCTCCTCGGTACCATTCGTGCCGGCGTCGTTCCTTGGTTGCACAACCTTCTTGTCGGGAAGAACGGCTAGAGCTCAAATCGCTCCGAACCGCTGCGGTAGGTGGCTTCGGAGAAGCAACTCCGGGTGTGAGTTGTGGCAGCTTCACTTCATATGAACTTCTTTGATGTGACTGCATCGACCCTCGACCCTCGACCCCTTCTCTCACAGTGGTCTGCACCTCGTCTCTCGTTTTTTAGCATCGTGATGCAAACGGCAAGTGCACATTTCGGGATTAGTTTTACATCGATATCATTGCAAACGGGCTCCAAAAGCGTGAATTTTGAAGCAACTCCAGGAAACGAAAGACTCACTCATATCGTGAAAAAAGTAAAAAGTCGTCCATGGAGCCACCCACCCCCTTGGTTGTTCGCGGAGCCACCCTGCAGCCACCTGGGGTGGCTCCGGGGACGACTTTTTACTTTTTTCACGATATGACTTTCCCAAATTGCTTTCGTGAGGCAGCGAAACGTTGGGAGCACCCCGATACGACTGAAAGGACTGTAAAAAAAAAGCATCCAACAAGCTGTGCGGTGCTCTTTTGAGATGAGGTGAAATCACAGAAGATGGTGATTTTGTCGAACTCGTTCGCTGAATCAGTGGACCACATCCTCTTCCTTTGCTGAGAATTCGTGAATGTGCATCCGCTATGAGGAGAAAATGCGACTTTCGCGAAAAACGCTGTTCTTGACGATTCGTTCTTCTCTCAAAACTCCGGAGACAAGATTGTGAGAGACGTAATGATGAAAAAACAGTCAATCGGACACTTGTTTTTTCGTGTTTCGAGTTTCCGCATCGAATTTGGACCTATCATTTTTGCACCGGGTTTGGAGCGCCTGAACGTTGAAAATCACGAAGGAAAGGCATCTTATTCCTTTTCTCACAGATCGTAACTAACTACCTCGAAGAAATGGCCTTGAGCTCTGCAGACTTCGACATTCAGATTTCTTGGCAAACGAAAGTCATGATTTTTGTGTTTTCTTACAAGAAAGGTCACCAAGACGGTTTTGGACCCTCGAAAGCCTTGCAAAGCCTGGAAACATAACGCAAATTTCGTCTTTCTTGACCAAAAAATCGCTTCCTGGGGTGGCTCCTAGGACGACTTTTTCCTTTTTTCAGGATATGATGTCGAGCTCTTCGCCAAAAAGCCTCACCTCGAAGTCCGGAGTTGATGCGCTTTGGAAGCTCGAAGCCGACCCAAGCGGCGGCTGACTCACTCCAAGGAACCTTGCTCATGATGTGATATGAGCTCGGATGCAGAAGATGGGCGAGGACAGCTGGCTCTGGGAGGAGCGGCGGATAGAGGGAAGGGGATGCTGAGCAGCAGAGCTGTCATGATCGTGGAGGCTGAAGCGAGGACTCAGCCGCAGAAAACTACGCTTGACCAGCACTTAACTTCGGAAACTGGGCTTGGCTAGCCGGCATCAGCGTTGAAGACATCGAGCTCGAGCTCACTCAGCGGACTCAAACCACCATACAAGTCGCAATGATCGAGTGGTAGTATCGTCTGCCATCCAATATCCACTCGATACAGCGCAAAGAAGGTCACCTGCGGGGCGCTAGAGTGATGTGGAGAGAGAGAGGCTCGCACACGCTTAAATCCAACATTCGCCTCCGGATCAGAAATTTGCCCATTTTGGACAAGTCAAGTCATAAGGGTTCATTTGTCCATTTTGGACAAGTCCTGAGCCAAAAATCAGTCATCTCAGCTGGACACTCATGCATCTGTGAAGTTCAAAAAAAAAAAACAAGGCACCAGACAGCTCTCTTTTGGCAGACTTTGCCTTGATATTCTAGCCTCGTTGCTTCTGCATTGCCTTCAGCCTCTTTGACCCTACCTTACACATTGGTTCTTCATCAAATAGCTTGTCTAAAGAATGCACTGAAGGTCCAGCGAGTTGCTGCATCAGTAGTACACCTTTCAGAGTTTGTGACAGGTCTGGTCCTGTGGTAGAACATTTGAGAGTTTAGTACCACCAAGTCAAGGGGCTTGATGAGGATCTTTGCTGAATACTCTGGCAGCTTGATCCAGGCAGGAGCACCAAAGTTGAATAGGAAGCTTGGGATGCAATCTTCAGTGCCACAGTGGATCCCCCCTGCAAACTCTGAAAAGAATGCTGTAGTCATTAGCCATGGATGAAGTAGCTCGACAGTGTCTTTGGCAAAGAAGGAGGAAAGCCATTTCTGAGCTTGGGTTGCTCGAGATTGCAGATTGGGTAGGAAGCTAGGGTGGATTGAGGACTTGGCTGTCTTCATGACTAGAGCAACATGATCTCTTGTCCACTCCAGCAGTTCCAGGGCTTCATCCTTGCACCACATGTTGGAGGTCTCCTTTGTGAGATCCAGGGTGTATTTGCCTCGAGAATGCCAGACTCCTAGGTGATGCTTGACAACCTTCCTCTTGCTGAAAGTGATATTAGACCTGTGTGTCTGACTCCTGCATTGTTGAATTGAAGAAGATGGTTGCTTCTTTGCCAAGTATTGGTCGTAAAGATCCTTTCCATGTGCTGCACTTGCTTGGATGTCAAGTTTTTTATTGTAGCTGCTTGGTGCAAGCCTTTGGAGGATGATATCTCTAGACAGCTTGTCTACTAAGGTAGTATTGCTTCGAGTGTTGCCTTCATTGACTGTCGCACATGGGATGGAATCGAAGCTTGAGAGATCTGTGCAGTGGGTGATCTGGTATTGTTGCAAGAGATGGATAAGCACCAATTCCTGTTGTGCCTTTTGATAGGTTTGCCTTCGGAAGATGTTCCTCTCTGCATTCTTCTTCCTCTTCTGATCCAAAGCTTCTGGACTTTTTGCTGGCATGGCTTGATTGAGTGGCTGGACAGTGAGATTAAGGTCTGAACATGTGAAAATCCCAGAGATTGGTGGTTGAGTTTGTGTTGAAACCAAGGAAGGGGGACACAGCTATTTGGAAGAATTTGTTTTAACAACTTCCTGTGTCCCCCTGAATCCTCTAACTTATGGGCCATTCTTGCTTGGGGGACACAGCATTTTTAGGATTTTTGAAGCCACAAACTCCTGTGTCCCCCAAAGTAATTTCTGCCTATACAATCAATAAATTAAGACCATTGCACTTTGGTGGGAAGTTTGTTGGTGAACTGAGCCTGTGCGGTGTGGTACAAAGCTGTGAGGCTTGCTTGGAGATCAGTGATCTGCTTGATCTGAAAGTCGCTGCCTCCCTCTGACTCCTGAGCCTTTGCAAAGACAGAGAGCAACCTGTTGACTGCCTGAGTGCAGCTTTCAAGCATCTCTTGCTTGCCATCATTGATGTCTTTCTCCATGGGGGGCAGCATGTCTCTTTGGAAGCTTCGCTTCATCTTTGGCAGGTTTGGTGTCACTGTGGTCTCTTTTCACATTGATGCTATACCAAACTGAGTTGTCGGTGAAGGACTGCACTTCTGGAAGACCACTTATGCTGTCTCTGACTTTTGTGGCCTGGTCATCTGCTGGAACTCTCTCTGCTTGCTTCCTGGTCCATTCCTCCTGCTGACTGTACCATCTTGCCTGCAGTCCTAACTCCACTGCTTTCTCTTGAAGTTGATACTGTGGGAGGATCTTTTCTACCAGTAGGTGTACAAGGTAGTTGGCTCTCTGTCTGCGCAAAGTTTTGAGGTGCCACCACTTGCGCTCTTCATGTCATCTTTCAATGTAGTTGTTTGTGTCGATGCCTTGATGAGGGGAATCACACCAAGCTTGCACCCATCGCTGATGCTTTTGCTGCCATTGTTTCTTGATGTAGCTCAGCCACGCTTCTTCCTTTTGCCAGCAGGCCTTGTACTCTGTCCACTGCTGATTGTACTCCTCTTGTGTTGCTGCCCACATTAGATCTTTGATGCCTTGTACCGCTTCTTGCCTGAGTTGCTGTGCTTGTTTGCTACATTCAGAAGCGCTTCCTTGCATACTTGCTTTGATCTTTTGCTTGCTTGCTCCGACAACTGCCTTGAGGAAATGCCAGTGACAGTAGATGATCTTGACAAGATGGCGGAGACTATGATCAATGACAACTGCCTCAGTGTCAGAGCAGCCGATCATCATGTAGTTTGGCTTGAAGTTCCAATAAAGCCAGAGGTCTTTGAGGAAAGCCACGATTGGAAGTTGGCACTCGGTGTTTGTGAGGAGAAATGCAGCTGGTGTGCCTGATCCTGTGATGTGGCTCTGTAGGACAATGGTGTAGAGATAGACACTCTCCTCTGATGAAATTCCAGTGCATGTGTTGTGCGTTGAGTCCAAGCAAGCAATCTGGCCTGCATAGTGTTGGAGCAGGGTTTTCTGCCACTTGGTGACGCAAGTGAATGACCAACCTGACTAGTCTCCTTTCTTGAGATTGTAAAGGCCAGTGGCAAGCCGTGCAGTGCCACCTTCTTGAATGATTCTGTCCACCCATGCTTTCATGCTCTTGAAGAAAATAGGATCCTTCCTGGAGTTGGCCACCAGTTTCTTGCAGAGCACATTGTAAACATCCATTCTTCTGACCTGCAAGGCTGCAGGGATTTGCATCAATTGGGAATCCAGTTGCTTGAGCATCTTGGGATCAACTCTGAGGAGGTCATGGATGCTGTTCCAGTCTCGGCCTTCTTGAACACAATCATTGATCCATTGTTTCACACTGCCAAGGAGGCATAACTCTTCTATCATCTTGATGTCAAGGGGATTATGACCAGTGTGTTGCCAGTCCCAGGTGACATAAATGGTGTCTTGATTCTTGAGCTTCTTGATGGTGAAGCCTGCTTTGCAGCCAACCTTGATTGACGGTGCTGATTTTCTTTGCTTTTCTGGTGGCACAGATGGATTCCTCCGATCCCTCTTCTTTCCACGGTGGTCACAGTACCATCTCTCTCTCCCGTCAAGCTCCTTGCTGACTGTTGCTTGCTTGGGATTGCGAGCATCGTCTTCTTTGAAATGATTAATGGCATTCCTCCGCCACTGACAGCCAAGTTGAAGTCGTTGCAATTGTTTGTGCCAAGTGCTAACAGTCATTGGACCCAGAACAACTGGCTTGCCTGCTTTTGTTGGGACTGCTGGATACACTGCATTGAGGTCATGAAAGAGGGTGAGGAAAGGAGCTTGGTTGGTGTTATTGGAGGTCATGATGGCAATGGTGTGCTCTGAGCAAGACACACTCAACCTGTTCTCAAGCTAGACGTGTCCAACGCATCTGCAGGCCTTGGCTTGGCTCACTCTGCTTGATGCATTCAGACTGCCAGCTCACCAGGTCTGACCAAGGGGGTTACTGTGAGATAAACAATTGTCCAAAAGACTGGAAAATGATGCTAGAAATCATGACCCAAAAAATGCTCTCAATAATGCGAGTGTGGATTTAAGTGCGACCGAGAGGCTCTGGAATTTCCAAGCGTGCATTCGCGCGCACAATTTTGTCAGACAGGGAGAAAGAGAGAAAACGCACAGATCACTCAGCCGATCCATCATCCTTCCTCGCCACCATCATCGCCCTCTCGCACCATACGGGCTGCACACTCGTTCGTTTAAGGTAGCAACGAAGCACATACGGTGATCACGAGCGATGCTGTACGTTGCGCACGCCTACGAGGCTTCGGCCATCCTGCAGACCCTCGTCTTGCCCTCGTTTCTGCCAACGGGAGCATGCCTCGCCGTCGTCAGACCCTCGACGATCGAGTTCCTGTCCCTGGCTACTTCGAGCAACAGCAATTCGTCTACGGCGGGCCTCCTCGAATCTCTGCACACTGTCACGCTTCACGCCCGTATCCTCGCCGTTCAGGCTATCACAGAATCAAGCTCGACCGGCGCATCAAAGCAGTCGCTTCTCGTTCTCACCGACCATTATCAGCCCAAGCTCATCAATTTGACCTCCTCGATCAACCCAAACAATGGCGAGCTCGTAGTGGAAACCGCTGCCACATTCCAAATCGATGAAGTGGCTCGCTCTGCTGCAGAATCAGCACTGGGCGTTTGGACCGAACCTCTCTCCTCGACCACACCTCTGTTCGGTCAGAGAATCGCCCTCAGTCACGTCTACAAGGGTGTGGCCAGGGTCGTTCCTCTCGCTGCCTCTGACCGCACATCGCGTTCCTCACAAGCACATGACGATGCAGACGAGGCCATGCAAGACGTCTCGAGCGCACAAGCACCCGCTCCAAGCGTCCACTTTTCGGAGTCGTTTGGCGTCCGACTGCCACACCCTACTCTGCTGTCTTGCTCGGTGCTCAGCCCGATCTCTCCAGCCTCGCTTCCCGCTGTAGCACTGCTCTCTCAATCTAGCGTGCCCTCCGAGATTCCCGGCTTTGGCGAGCAATGCCTCCCTGTGCTCTCTTTCCATGCGGTTCAGGTCGCCAGTCAGGATCTGTCCCCATTGCCGTGGGGACCACCACGCAAACCACCTCGCAAGACCAACGACGAAGACGATGACGGCGACAAGCGCTTCGATCATCAGTCCTCTTCTGCTGCCACTCAGGCCAGTCGAGCCATCAAGCCCACCCAAAAATCCGACAAAGCCTCGACTCGCAAGAAGCACGGCCCTGCTGCCATGGGCGCCAAAGTATCTGCTCAAGATCTCCGTAAGAGAGAAGTGGACTGGGCAAAGTCAGACCTCGCTCAAGCCCACGTGCCCTTGCCTTTTGCCGACGCGCTTGGTGCACATCTAATTCATGCCTTGCCCGCCTCAGTTGGCGGTGGCGTGCTGGTCTTCTCAGAGAACAGCATCCTCTACGTACCTCCGCCCGTCAACCCTCCCGCATCGACAGGTGACAGTGAAGCCACTCAGTCAGCAACCACAACGGCAGATGCGTCCGACATCAAGGGCAAGAGACGCAAAGCAAGCGAAGGTGCCGCTGTCGAGACTCGAAGACGTTCTTCTGCTGCTGCCCCTCAGCTAGAGTCAACGGCGACTGCTACAACCTCAACTCCTTCTAACGAGAACGGCAAACGCAGGCGCTCTTCCGCCAACGTCGCCTCGACCAGCGCGGACTCGCCTTCCAAATCCACAGTCACACCTCCATCCCGCCCCAGGCTTCTGCGCGTCGGTCTTCCGCATCCAGTTCAAGTCGTCTCGGTTGTCGATATGGGTGAGACCGCAAACTCCAGTGGCTTCTCCGTCCTCTTCGCATGCAGTTCTGGCGCTCTCAACGTGCTTCGAATCACCATGCCCAGCGGCACGAATGTCGCATCCTCTTCAACTCTGCAGCCCAAGTCGATGAGAGTCGAGACGCTTGGTACCACTTCTCAGCCTGCGGGACCGCAAGGCCTCTCCTACCTCGGCGATGGCCTCGTCTGCGTTGGCAGTGCCACGGGCGACAGCTGCCTGTACAAGATCCTCGAACAAAGCGCCGCAGACAATCTGCCACTGTCGCCCAAGGAGCAGCTCCTCACACCGCCTTCCTCGCCCACACAAGCCCGAAGGAGAAGGTCTTCTCAGGCCATCGGCGCGTCTCTTGACAGCGCGGAGCTCCCCACCGGCGGGTCATTGGCTATTGTCGAAAAGTGGCAGAACCTCGGTCCTGTCGTTGACTTTGTCGTCGATGATGGCGCAGGCGGCGATCCTACCTCTTCATCCGGCGCGCAGGCAAGAATTGTCACCTGCAGTGGTGCCGGTCCTTCTGGCAGCATCCGCGAGGCTCGCAGTGGCGCCTCCGTTGAGGACGTGTCGTCCCTGTCGATCCCCAACGCACAACACATCTGGCCAGTCCATGCGGGCAACGAGGCGTCCAAGTACTCGGTGGGCCTTCTCGTCGGTTTTGCCACCTCGACCGCTTACCTGCACTTTGATGCAAAGGGAGATCTCGCCGATGCCACCGACCGGCTCTCTACTACTGGCACAGACTTGTCCCTGCCAACTCTTGCAGCATCCACCGTCTGGAGTCTTGACGGCAGTCCGCAACTGCTCCGCATCGCTCACTCCGAAGCTTCGCTCGTCAGCCTCAAGGACGAAAGCATCTCACTCTTGCACCAGTGGACGCCTCCAAAGGGCCTCGAGGTGACGGCTGCCAGCGCCAATCCATATGGTCAGGTAGTCCTCGCGCTGAGCGACAACACCTTGCTGCATCTCTCCGTGGAATCTGGCGCGCTTGTCCAGAAGAGCAAGATGCAGCTCGAGCACGAGGTCTCTTGTGTCGACATCAGCCCTCTGGTAGCGGGCAAAGCAGCACAATTTGCAGCCTGCGGATTCTGGCAGACCAGGACCATTCAGATCTTCTCGCTGCCTGAACTTGCCGCGGTCGGTCAGTCTTCCGTGGTGCAACAGCGCTTTTCTGCCGTGCCGCGGTCTATCCTGCTGCATCGTTTTGCAAGCAAGCAGACGGATGGTGTCCCTGATACGCAGTCCAGAGCCTCGCTGCGCAACCGCGACGCCCTCACTCCCCACTTGCTCATTGGTCTCGGTGACGGCACTCTCGCCTCGTACAGCTTGAGTCTGCCTACAGACGACAGCTACAGCAGCACTGTCGGTCTGTTCGAGGGCAAGACCGTCTCCCTGGGCACGCAGGCACTCAAACTCGATGCCCTCGAAACTGCGGCGGGCGCCCGTGTCGTCGCTGTGTCTGGCAGTCGTCCCACCGTGGTGTACGCCGACTCGAAACGCTTTTCGTACAATGCGCTCAAGTACAAGGACCAGCGCACCGTTGCTACTTTGCACGCAGGGCCAGAGCGCGTCTTTGCCGCGTTTGCTTTGTCCGACTCGGTGGAGCTGGCTTTCATTGGCGCCCTGAGGCAGCGTGACATCCGCACCTTCCCGCTCGGCCTGAATCAGCCTCTTGCCATCACCCAATGGGCCAATCGAGGAATCTTTGCCGTCTGCACGTGGGCTTTCCTGCCTCGCGGAACGGCTTCCAAGTCAGACGGTCCTCGAGGAGCAGTGCGGATCCTCGATCAGACCACGTTCGAGACGCTGGATGAAATCCGTCTGGAACCAGATGAGCGACCCAACTGCATCACCGTGTTGCAAGCCCAGGGTCACGAGATGCTTGTTGTTGGAACTGGCTTCGTCTCGGAGCAGGCGAGTGAAACCACGCAAGGTCGTCTAGTCGGCTTCGACGTTTCCAACGGCTCGTCTCGAACAAAGGAAGAGCGCGGAAGGCTTCGCAAGCTCTTTGAGCACAGCGAGACGGGCAACGTGTACAGCGTACAGTCGATCAACAATCGACTCGCCGCTGCTGTCAACTCCGAGGTCAAGATCTACAGTGTGATGGATCCTCGTCCGAGTGACATCCCTGCGCCTCGCATCCGGGTGCGACAGCGCGGCAGCTGGGCCTGCTCGTTCATCGCTTGCAACCTTTCGGTCGTTGAACCCGATCGCATCGTGGTTGGAGACGCACTTCGATCCATGAGCGTGCTCCACGTGCATCCGTACACGGCCAGGCTCACCGAGCTTGCCAGGGATTGCGATCCTTTCTGGACGAGCGCCACGGATCTGCTCGACGATGAGAGCCAGACGTACATCGGTGCCGACATCAGCTTCAATCTGTACACGACGCAGAGGGTGGCACTGAGCGAAGAGGTCAAGGCGCGCATTCGTCGCGCAAGGGAGCGCGAGTCGGAGCGGGGCATCCAGACCATCGACCCGCGAACCACTCGGGATCCAGACATGATCGACCGATACGCTCATGTGATGCAGCGCAATGCTGTTTGGCACTACGGCGATATGATCAACAAGTTCTGCAGGAGTAAGTTTTGGGGTCAAGCATCCAGCCGCCACACTCATCGCAAACATCGTTCACTGACACACTGTTGCCCTTGGAAATGATCTACTCATTTGTCTTGCAGAATCGCTTGTTCCGGATCCCGGCTCGAACGCACCAGTACGACCTCGACTGCTGTTCTGCACAGCTGCCGGCGCAATCGGCGTCATTGCTCACGTCCGAGACGACGAAGCGCGCCTGCTGGCCAAGGTGGAACGCAACATTTTGTCGCTCCTCGAGTCGCAGACTACGGCAGCTGTAGCGGGCGTGGTGGGCAACATTGCTCACTCGGAATGGCGCACCCTCCGAACGGATCACCGGGTTCAGGCGCCCGCCGGCTTCCTGGACGCCAACGTCTTGCAGATGTTTGTCGATGGCCGACTGGATCGCGAGCAGAAGGACAAGGTGCTAGCCGGCCCGCACTGGGAGACGGAAGCGCTTGGAGTCGAGAGAGAGGTGGTCGAGCAGCTCATTGAGTCGCTCAGCCAAGTGTGTTGATGATGGCTGGTCTGTTCAGAAGTGCACGAGCTTTTGAATCACAAATTTGAACTTCCTCACAGACAGCATGCGTTGGGTGTGTGTGAGAATGCTCCGTTGAATTGGCAGACGATGAACCAAGCAAACATGCATGAAGCCTTGTTCTTCGTGAAGATGCTTCCGATCACAGTCCGAGAAGGACGAGAGGGCCAAAGTCACAAAACAGCCGCTGGGGTGACGTAGACACCACCCAGTCCATCGAGCACGACATTGCCCTGCCCAGCTGTCGCGGAACAGAACCTTAGCTGCAGCGGAGGAATGGAGTGGTAGCCGGGTGACAAGCATCGGAGGCTGAGCGCGATAGTTCTGCTCTGCGCGGGCAAGAGCGAGGCATGGAGCACAAGATGGTCTTGAACCGGAATGAGACCGTTGAGCAGTTCAGCCTGCGAGACGAGCAGGGAGGATCTGAGACGCGCTGCGTCGGCGTCGATGAGTCTGGTCCTTGTGAGGTCCGAGGCTGTGCCGATCGAGTCTCTGTTGCCTACTACATTGCTCGTGTCGATGTGATTTGAGATAGGTGACGACGAGGACGAAGGAGCCCACGACAAGGAGATGTCCGTGATCGCGTCTGCGTGATCAGCGACAGCGGAAGGGCTGGGCTTGTAGAGGATGGTGAGATCGACAATGACGGTATCGCCCGTTTGAAATCTTGCGGCTTTGTCGTCTGCGGTCGAGGGCGGGATCGAGGTGGGATGCAAGGTTTTGGCGCCGGTGGAAACGGAAGGTCGTGCAATTCCGTCGTCGCCCAGGCTCGATTCCAATTTGACGTCTCCGCCGGCTGCATCCCTGCCACCGGTTGCGTTGCTGACACCCGCACGTCGAAGTGTCGAGAGCACCATCAGACCTCCCGCGGCAGCCTCTCTGACTGCAGTAGGATTCGACAGCCAGGGCTTGATGTTGACCGCCGTCGCCGCTTGAACCGGACCGTCGAGCTGCGAAGTAGACTGCCGGTTCAACGCCCTAGCCTTAGCCTTCTCCAAGAAGCTTGTCGGCGGTGGTGGCGATGCTGGCGAGTGCGGCACAGCATCAGGCAGACGCTGCACCGTCGACGCGGCGGTGGCGGTGGAAAAGTGCCGAGCGGAGCTGGTTCGCAAGGGCGGAGGAAAGCCCATGCCCAACTGGCCAGGTCTAGGCGTGCGCGTGTCTTCCGCAAAGTCCGTTCTTGGAGGCGCAAGCTGACCGTAGCTGGACCGATCCCGACTCTGAGCGGCCGTTCGCAACGACGACGCCGAGTACTGCACGTTGCCTGCAACGGACCCCGCTATCGACTGACCAAGTCCACCCGTCGAGGATCCGCCGGCAATGATGTGCTTCTTTGCAGCATCCGACAGAACGGGCGTGAGGTCAAGCGCGCAATTCCACTGAGAATCAAAGTGGGCCATCTGTTCCTCCTCGCCCTTAGGACGACCTGACACGGTGATGGTGACGTTTCTTGCACTGAGCTCGCGTTGGTCGAGCATGCCAAAGTGGCGGTGAAGCGCATGGTCGGATTCAACCGAGACGTAGAAGAGCATATTGTGCTGGCTGCCGCGCGTGAGCTGGATTGGCAGCACCGACGCCATGGCCTGCAATGGTCTTGCCACCACGGTATGCGAGTCTTGTTGGTCCGGCGGACCGTTGCCGATCTTGATCTGGATATCGTTGATGGTGAAGGTCGAGTGCGACTCAAGGGGATTCTCGAGCTCGACGCTGAGCACGAGTCTTGTGCTGTCCAACTCGGCTGCGGGCTGATGCGACGATGAACGGCGATGGATGTAGGGGTCATGCTGGGTGATGAGTGTGCGCATGCGCACGTTGAGCCCAGTCTTGAGGGGCAAGAGCTGTCTGGTGCTGCGCTTGTAGATTTGTAGCCCTTGAGGCTGGTGATCTGACTCGAGCTGCAAAGGGGTAGCTGTTCCCTGTGATGACGAGGGTCTCGACGACGAAAGAGCAGCGAGATCGCCGTTGCTGTCTGGTTTGAGAAGCGACTTGTTGAGAGCTGCATCGGCAGAAGGGATCTGGCTCCTGCGTTTGTGAAGGGCGTCGAGAGCGGTCGCACCCGAACGAGGAGTGACGACGGTATTGTTGCCTCCGATGACGTCCTTTGAGAGATGGGCGAGGTAGGAGCCGAGACCGTGAGGACCATCGAGACCGAGCGCAGATGAGGCTTTTGCACGAGCTTGGCTTTGGAGTGGAGACTCGTCGGGATAAACAGGGCCTTCATGCAACGGGGCGAGAAGCGAGTGAGCAAACCCAGAGCGGAGGAAAGCCTCGGAGGACGAAGAAGGGATCAAATGGTCCAGCAGTGCCGAGTCGAGACGGAGCGTGAGTGCGGCAGTGATGGACAAAAGAGGCGAGAAGGGAGTAGCAATGTAGTTGATGGGAACGCGACAGTGCCAGTGTACGCTCCAGTGTTGACCGTCACGCGTCAAGTAAGCGTCATGGGACGATTTGGTCGGAACAGATGCCTGGGGATCAGCTGCATCTTTGAGCGTGCGATGAGGCTTTGCTGGCTGGTTGCCAGCCCAAGCGTTGGAAAAGGCGCGGACGGCGGCGTGCTGTGCCTGAGCAGGGTCGGCGTGAGGGTGATGGGACGGTAGAAGCTGCAGGTGCTGATACTGAACCTGGACCGTGGAGAGCGGCTCGTACGGATCTGTAGACTTGGACGGCGCATGGGTCGGGGATGATGCTCGGCCGGGGACGTAGTCGGTAAGAAGGTTGACGTGAATGCAAGCGAGAAGGGCGATGAGGTGAGGTGGAACGCTGTCGTGTTCAAGTGATGTGGATACAGGCAGTGCAGGCAGCGGAAGAGAGTAGGAAGTAAAAGCTGGTTGGGTCGATGTTGATGCTATGGGAAGGAGCGGATCAGAGGGTAACGTCAAGACGGCTTCGACGTTGAGCACCTCATCGAAGAAGGCGACCGACCTGGAGGAAGATGGCGAAGAGGACGGGACGTTGAGGGATAGGCGAGCTTTCGAGAAGAGGTCAGCCAGTGCAGCTGCTGCCGAAGAAGGCATGGCAGCGCGGATGAAGAGGCGATGGCCTCGTCCAGGTCGATGTTCAGAAGGCTGAAGAGGACGAGGAAGTGAAGAAAGGAGGACAACGGCCAAACTTGTCATTTTCTGCAAACTGGTCTGTGCGAGAAATTTTCTTAATTGTTGAACGCTTCGACATAACATTCCATCGGTTTTGGCCGATCTCGGGCCAAGTCCGATAATCTTGATAGAGTTAGGCGTTTGACAAGTGATTAGACAACCGAGCTCGACGGAGTTTTACCCGAAAGAGCCGGGGATAAGAGCGAATGGGCGAAATTGCATGCATGGCATGTCCGAGTCATTTGACTGTGACAGAAGCGAAGGATCCGCAATGGAGCTCGTTTTCATCCATTTCCAATTGGCCACTGCTTGTCCACAATCACACAGCTCCACCATCGGATCACTCGCGGCCCCTGTGACACAGCAACATGTCGACATCATCATCCTCGAATGGCCGCATTGCCACGAATCCTTCGTCGTCGGTGGATTGGGACAAGCTCGGATTCAAGGAGCGCGACGTCAACGGACTCGTGCGCGTCACGTACAAGGACGGCAAGTGGGGCTCGCTCGAGATCAGCAAGGACAGCCACATCAACGTGCACGCTGCAGCTCCCTGTCTCAACTATGGCCAGCAGGCTTTCGAGGGTATCAAGGCGTTCCGAACGTCGACGGGATCGGTTCGGGTGTTTCGACCTCACGAGAACTGGACCCGCATGAACCTCAGCGCTCAGATGGCGTCGATGCCTCGGCTGCCGCAAGACCTCTTTTTGCAAGCCATCAAGGTGGCCGTGGCACTCAACCTGGAATACGTGCCTCCTTACAAGAAGAATGCGTCGGGCGGTGCACTCTACATTCGCCCGCTGCTCTTGGCCACGGGTCCCATGCTGTTGCTCGGCAGCCCGGACGAGTTCACGTTCTTGGTCTGGGTCACTCCGGTTGGCTCGCTGTACGGTAGCGGCGCCGAGATCCCTGCAGTGGATGGATTCGTGCTCGACACCTTTGACCGTACAGCTCCTATGGGTACGGGTCACACGAAACTCGGCGGCAACTACGCACCCGTGTTTGGCCCCACGGCTGCGGCCAAGAAGCAGGGCTACCCGATCACGCTCCACCTCGACTCGGCTACTCATACCTACGTCGATGAATTCTCGACGTCCAACGCGCTCGCTGTGCAGAAGCAAGGCGACGAGATCACGCTGGTCGTGCCCGACTCGACCTCGATCCTTCGTTCGGTGACCAAGCTCAGCGTAGTCGACATCGCCGAGAAGATTTGCGGCTGGAAGGTAGATCTGCGCCAGGTCGCCTTTGAAGAGCTCGAGCAGAACAAGTTTGTCGAGTTCATGGCGGCTGGAACCGCAGCGGGCATCACACCGGTGCGATCCATGTCGTACAACTCGCACAAGCCCCAACTCATCCACGAAAAGCTCTCGCCCCAAGGTCCCAAATACGCGTTCCCTTCGGACAACCAGGTGAAACGCATCGACTTTGGCGATGGCAAGACGGCGGGCGAATGCGCCAGAAGGCTGTTCGATGAGCTCACCTCGTACCAGTGCGGTGACCAACCCGACAAATTTGGATGGCTGTGGCCAGAGGAGGGCATTGTTGCTGAGGATGCCAATCTTGGTGCTTAGAATCTGTTCATTCGTAGCACTCGTTCAAAAGCTAAATATGGATCGATCTTAGAGAGTGCTATGCTGTTCGACGTTGACGAGGTGTGCAGCATGAGGTACGTCGTTGGCTTCAAAGGCGGCCGAAATCGAGAAAATGTTAAGTTTGAAGGCAAGCGCACGTGATGCCAAAAATTTGGATTCTGTGATTGTTCAGCGCCCCTGCGTCTGCGCCACACAGACAGCCAACTGCGCCTGGACCACTAGAAATCGCATTTGTGGCATCAGAGTGCAGTTCAGTCAGTCTCTCGCGCTTTTCTCGGTTGTCATCATCATCTTGTTCCTGATCGGCACATCCGTCCATCACTTAGACTCTTGGCCGGACTCAGCCCTCTGCGCACGCTCAGCATCACAGCCACTCGATCGCGGCTTTTACTGGGAAAGCTCAGTCAGATCGATCGACTCTGACTCGGGAGATCACCTCGAAAGCGCGCTCCACTTTGCACCGCCATCGTCCAGAGATCGCGATCAGCGGGCGCCCACTTCGCCCGGCATGGAGATGATCTCATTCAACGTCGACCACGGCTTCCTCGAGGGAGTCGTGCGTGGCTATCGCACCTCGCTGCTCACCGCCAACCACTACCAGTCCTTGACACAGTGCGAAACGCTCGACGACTTTAAAATGCAGCTCCAGGCGACCGACTATGGCAACTTGCTCCAAAACGAGCCTAGCCCCATCTCGACCTCGACCATCGCCGACAAGGCGACGCGCAAGCTCGTGGCCGAGTTTGAGTATCTGCGCACAAACGCTACTCAGCCATTGAGCAAGTTTTTGGACTACATGACATACGCATACATGATCGACAATGTCATCTTGCTCATTACGGGTACGCTGCACGAGCGGGACACGCACGAGCTGCTGGAGCGATGCCATCCCTTGGGCGTGTTTGATACCATGCCAGCGCTGTGCGTCGCGTCGACCGTCGAGGAGCTGTACAACTCGGTGCTCGTCGAAACCCCCTTGGCGCCTTACTTCCGCGACTGCGTCTCCGCCTCGGACCTCGACGACCTCAACATCGAAATCATCCGCAATACCCTCTACAAGGCCTACCTCGAAGACTTTTACACCTTCTGCAAGAGCCTGGGCGGTACGACGGCGGAAACCATGTGCGAGCTCCTCGCGTTCGAAGCCGACCGCCGCACCATCAACATCACCATCAACTCGTTTGGCACCTCGCTGTCCAAAGAGGACCGCGCACGTCTCTTCCCCAGCATCGGCAAGCTCTTCCCTGCGGGCAACAACGTGCTCGCCAAAGCCGACGAGCTCGATCAGGTCAAAGCCGTGTGCGACAACATCCCGGAGTACCGCTCCTTTTTCGACTCTTCTTCGGGGGGAAACAGCTCCGGCGCCGGCGCAACAGCATCGTCGGGAGAGGCCAACGCGGACATGCTCGAGGACAAGATGTTCAAGTTGGAGGTGCAGCTCAACCGCATCTTGACCATTACGCAGTTCCAGTTTGGTGTGTTTTACGCTTGGTTGAAGTTGAAGGAGCAGGAGATCCGAAGCATCACGTGGATCGCAGAGTGCATTGCGCAGAATGCTAGGGATAGGATTTCGGATTTCATCCCGCCGCTGTGAGTGGCTGGCGAATGTAAGGACGTTGGCATCTTGTTTCAAATCTCTCAGGCATCTTTCTTGCTGTGCATAGACAAAACGCTGGAGACTGTGGTTCAAGTTCGAAGCCTGTCTTTGGAGTGAGAGGTGCATCTTGTTGCTCTGCGCTCTGTTGCCACTGAGAGCGATGGCGCGGAGACGTGGTCTGTGATTTGCAGCTGCGCAACGTCTGCTCGATGACAAGCTTTGTTCACAGCGAAACATCGATCGTCTTACACACGCTGTACGGCCGAGCTCGTCACCTTGCCCCCCGGCATCGCAGGTTTGGAAGCATGGGCGCAAAGTGTGCCCTGCGCGTCTGCTCATCACTCAAGGATTCTCACGACCTCATCAACCGACAAAAGCTCTCTGGCACACACAACGGAAACAAGTGAGAAGGCGCCGAGACATCTCATTGCTGCAATTGCGTCAAAGCGGGATATCGACGCCATCGAGGATAGCCATCCAGTCCTGTGTGTCGAGGAAGAGCGTTGGGATCTGGGCGAGCGCTTCGCCGCTGTCGCCCTCGCTGCCGCTGCCCATCGGCGTACCTGCAGCAGCGTCGGGTGCGACGCCGGTGGGGAAGAACGTCTTGTCCCAGTCCCAGCCGATGCCTGTGCCCGCTGTAGGAGCTGGTGCGTGGGCGCTAGTTGGCGTGTGCACTGCCCCATCATGGTACTGCTGCGGCTGCTGATGCTGTGGGTGGTGGTGGGAAGTGTACCCGGCCTGCGGCGAGAACGACGGCAACGGCGGCGTGTGTGCAGCCGCTATCGGCGCCACGTTGTACACCTGCGCTCTACCCCCACCACCACCGTTGGTATACGTATCCACAGCATTAGCTAGGTCGTGCAAGCTCGGCGAGGGCACTCTCTGCTGCTCTTCCCGCGTCGATGTCAACATGTCGCGCCTCGCAGCAGGTTTGCCCGTCTTACGAGCGCCGGCAGAGGGCGAAGCCGCAGCCGTGGCCGGACTCGCACTCGCGCTGTTGTTGCCCGGTGACACGCCTTTACCCACATCGGCAGCCATGACAAACGTCGTCAGGTCGCGCTGGCTCTCGATGCGCCCCACACCCGCTCCTGCCCCTTCTCCCACCGGCCCTGCCCGCACCGCAACCCCACCTCCGCTCCGACTCTGCTGCTTCTGCCCCAGCTTATCCATCACCCTGTCCCTCAGCTCCGCCCGCCCATTCAGCAGCGCGTGGATCAACTTCGTGTTCACCCCCGCCGTCTGGTCCCCCCGCTCGGCGAGCTTGCTGAACAGCGACGCAATCTCGACCAGCTTGCCCGAGAACCAGTCGAGGTCGACCGACGACGATGCCGGTAAGCGATGTGCGTTGCTGCCGATTTTGCTGAGAGTGGTCGAGGTGGAGGATTTGGAGAAGACTGAGCTGTGCGCTCGGGACGGCGCAAAGTCGCCCGCTTTGTCGCCGGCCGCAGCTGGGTCACTGGCGGATCTGTCTGCTGCTTCCGCACCGCTGCCGCCGTTGGAGCTGCTGCTGCTGTGGTGGTGGGGCTCTGTTCCATTCTTGCCCGCACCCGACACCCCCGCCTCCTGCCCCAGAATCGGCACACTCAGCACGGTACACGCCAAAAACAAATGCCGACTGATCCAACTCGAGCTGAACGGAATATATGGCGAACTCGCCATCATCCAGATGCTCGGCAGCAGCTCGATCAGCCTCCGCGCCAGATTCAACGCATAGTACCTCGACGCCACATCGCCCACCCACGGCAGGAACATCAAGTTGCTCGTAACCAAACAGCGCAACGAGAGCCACGAGGACGTGGTGATGAGCGCCTCGGCAAAGTCGCGGTGGAGCTTGTTGACGTGCGCATCGCTCATGGTGGTGTGCAGGTTGCGCTCGAGGATGTCGGGTAGTTCGGCGAGGATTTGGGAGGGCGATCGGCCGCCCAGTGAGGTGCGCGGGAGGGATGGGTCGTAGATGGCGCACAGGCCGCGGTCCATGTCGAGCACGCGCTGGACGGCTTCCTGGTCGCGTGCTCGCTGCGGCGACCAGTCGCCTGGTTTTCGCGTGGTGAGTGCAGTGAGCTGCGCAGGCAGCAGTCGAAGCTTCGAGACGTAGCGAGAGAATCGGAAGGCGACCTCTTCGGTGCCCACCCACTCGCCCGGTGCGGGCACGGGAAGCGTCTCGGCGTCGTCGTCGATCATCGGCGGTCGACCCGTGTACAGACAGGTCCATCTCTCCGTCACCACCATCTGCGCACCGATTCTCCTCCGCATTTGCATCACCTCCTGCTCGGTCAACTCGTCGTCATCAACCGTGAACAGTTCAGCCGCCCTGGCCGAAGATTCGTCGTAGAGATTGATGCGGACGGCGCGGCGCAGACACTCGCCGTTGAGGTGGTACGCGATCTCGCTCATGCCCAGCAGGGAAAAGATGCGCAGCGTGAGCGTCTCGAACCCGAATCGGTCCAACGAGGCGTCTGTGATCGCGTCGACGTAGTGGACCCACGGCCCCTGCGATGAATTGCTGAGACTGGCACCGCAACGAGCGAGAGCAAGCGCACATGTGATCCAGTGATCGCGCTGCTCAGCCAGAGGACGTGAGAGTTCCAGCTCTTGCTCCCTCCTCTCTGGGATCAAGAAAGACGTGGACGCGAGGCAGATGAGTAGACTTCCGACCATCGATCGCGAGATGCCTGGTCGAGGCGCCGATTCGTAATGCTGAGCGGTGTTGTCTTGCCATGCTGAAGCGTCTGAGGTTGACGAGTTGACCAGCCGAATCCACGCTCGCCAAAACTGCTTTTCTTGGACAGGGATCATGATGTAGACCATCTCGCGTAGAAAGTAGTCCAGGATGCGTTCCACATCGCGCTTGGGCGGGAAGAGGTGTGCTACATCTGTCCAAACGAGTCGATCGTTGGTGGTGAGCACCAGATTCGACGTCGAAGCTGCATTGCCGCTGTTGTTGTGTGACGTTGAAGACCATCTTGAAGTCGATGGCTTGTCGGTAGAAGAGGAAGGGAGGATGGACGCCTCCAGCTGATCGATCGTCTTGCGCAGCATCGCAATGTGATCTCTTACTGCCGTGGTTGAGTCTTGCTGCAGTGGCAATGTCGACGACGTTGATGCTGCTCGTGCTGTTGATCCCAATGGCAGAGATGGCACCGAGAAGGCCAACTTTGAACTGCTTCCCGAGTTGGCCACTGTAGCAGAATCACTGAACCTGGGCCTTTTCTGCGGCCTATCCTCCCTTGATACCGCTGCTGAGACCGTCGGCGAGCTTGTCGTTGCAGCACCATCATCTTCCTCGACGTAGCATTTGTCCTGCGTTCCCCTCAAATGGCAGCTGGCGCAAGGTCGAACCCGATCGCATTTAGTCTTGCGCTGCTTGCACGGTTGACAGTTGTAACGATACGCTGCCGCTTGCAACGCTCTTGCTTTGTCTGCCATTGCAGAGTACGTGCTAAGCCGTAGAAGCCGGCTGCGCTGACGGAACGGATGGCAATGATGATGATGGTGATGATGAGAAAAGCTGAGCGTCTCAAAAACTCGAACTCCACCCGCGGAAATGGCGCGGTCGAAAAAATGTCCACCTCTGTTAAGTTGGACACTCTCCGCCCGCCTTTCCTCTCGCACCCTCTCAATCTCAGCCGCTGTCTGGAACGTGATCTCTAGCATGCTCTTCACACGATGGAATGGAAATCGATCGATCGATTGATTGATTGATGCTGTCATTGCTCCTGTGAGCGAGTGATTGTGTGAGTGTATGAACAATGAAAGATGCTGTACAATACAAATGCCGTGAGTTGATGCGAATGCGATAGTGTAGTTGATGATGTTTGCTGCTGCCGCCAGAGTGATAAACGGTGCTGTTCCTACTGACGATGACGATGATGCGAGCGATGCGGTCGAGAGATTGCTGTTGATATCAGACAACCATCCATACTGAGAAGAGACGTCCATGAACACAGAGGGCTCACACTCCCGAGTCAGGCAGTCAGCATTACTTGCGCTTCTTGACGAACAAGGCGTTGAGCGCCGCATTCGATGGTTTCGGTGGGCTGGCGGGTCTTCGAGGCAGAGCTGCCAATCCTCGCGGACTTGCGTTGCCCGTTGCATTTCGATTCGGCACGCCGATCGGCACACGTTCCCTTGGACTCGTGCCAGTCGGAGTCACGGGCCTCTTGGGAAGGCCCGCGGGCACTCCTTGCGGACTCTGACGCGGCGGCACCCGAAGCTTGCCTGCTGGCAAACTTTCAGCTGGCCCTTTTGACCGAGGTGGTTGCATCGGTGCACCACCAACACCCTTGGGACTTGGGTTGGCTCTGCCATTGACGGCAGCACCCGCTTCCCCCTTTCTGGAGACCGACGAAGCCTGAGCTCCAGCTCTGCCGTTGCTGTCGCTGTCGCCAGTCACGCGAGGCTTCTTGGGTTGCATCTTGGGATCGTCCACCACGATCGCCTTGCGCTTCTTTTCTTCGCCCACGCCTTTGCCGACAGCAATCCCGTTGGGATTCTGCATCGGCCTGCGAACCGGCGCAGCTGCTGCACTGGCGGGCGGAGGTGCATATGAAGTCGAGGTCGAGCTCGTGGTCTGGGGAAATGCCATCGATGGCGGCCTGACAGACGGTGGTCCGGGAGGGCGTGGGCCTGGTTTTGGCGCAGGAGCGGCGCTCGCAGCAGGCGCGTTCGCGATCGACGGGCGCTTCTGCCCTATTGCAGCGTGGTTCTTGGCCAACGTCCGGTCGCCTCGCTGCAGCATGGCCACCGTTATCGGCTGAATTGCCCCTTGCTGCTCTGCCGTCGCCACCAGCCTTTCCCAGATAGCGTCGCCCCGACGAAGATGCTCTGCATTGCCAATGACGAACAAGTTGCTCTTGGCACGCGTCACAGCGACGTTGAGACGTCGTCGGTCGCCCAAGAAACCAATGCTTCGAGGTTCGGCGGCGGAACGCACACAGCTGAGGATGATGATGTCCTTCTCTTGACCTTGGAAGCCGTCGACCGTGTTGAAATCGATCCGATCCGCAATGTCGAGTCCGTACCGCTGCTGGAAAGTACGCTTGAGCTCAAACACCTGCGCCTTGTACATGGTCACCACACCGATCCGATAGTCAAAGTTCTCCGAGGGGTTGTCGGTCCGCAGTCGCTCGTAGAGGGCCAAGGCCACATTCGCCTCCTCCTTGTTGATGATCGAATGCATCCGGCCCGGTGACTCAGCCCCCTTTGTTGAGAGAAACTTGAACGGCCGCGTTAGCTCGTACTTGTGCCACGGCTGGCGCGTCAGCTCCGCCATGTCCGGTCCATCTTGCAGCTTCGAGTCGTAGAACGCCTTGGACGGGAACACCGAGATCTCTGGATGCATTCGGTACTGAATGCTGAGCAGGTGCACCGCCTGGGGCGACCGCTCGAACATTCGCACAAATAGCGACTGCGAGTAGCCAAGCTTCTCGGCCTCCTGCGAGATGACCGTCGGTGGCAGCTGGTTCGGGTCACCCACCATGATGCACTGCTTGCACCCGTACCGGAGCGGAATGATGGTGCTCAATTCGACCGCCTGCGCGGCTTCGTCGATGACGACCGTCTCGAAATCGAACGCAACGCCGCTGAGCATCTCGTGACCCGCTCCGGAGAGCGTTGTGCAGATAACGTCGGCGTCGCCCAAGATCACCATCCTGGCACGTCTGCGGTCGGCCTCTCGCTGTCGATGCTGACTCTGCTGCTTGTCCTTGGCCTCGTCCAGCTTGGACATGACAGCCAGCCTCTTGGAGGACAGATTGCGGATCTCGGCTTCCAGCTGCGTCACCATTGCCTGGCTGCCGTTGGCGCGCGCTTGTGAGAGCTCGGTCTGCTTCTGCTCTCGCTGCATCTTGAGGTTGTGAATCTCGAGGTGCAGCGCGCTGGGATCGGCCGTGGCGCCTCCGTTGCGGTTGGTGTCGAAAGCAGTGCCGCCTTCCAGACGCTGATCGATGAGGTTTTCGAGCGAGATGTCCTTGACGCTGGCATTGATGGTCTCGTCCCTTCCGACACGCACCACCTTCGGGTGGATGGTCTTGCCATCGGCCAGACGGATACCGGCTCTGGCTCGCTTGGCTACTTCGTCGATGGCAGCGTTACTCGGCGCGCACAGCAGGATCTTCTTGGCGGCGCCGCCCAGCTTGCCTTGAGCCTGACCCGCTTGCACCGATGTCGAAGGGCCTTTGCGATTCGAGACAAAGGCGCCGATGAGGGCGCAGATGGTCTTGGTCTTACCCGTACCCGGTGGACCTTGGATGAGCGAAAAGCCTTCGGTGGCGAGGGAGCCCAGGATGGCGCGGGCTTGTGGCTCGTTGACCTGGTAGCCTTGCATCGCCTTCCTGACTTCGTCACTGCTCAGTGTCACTTTGGGCGCCACACGCCCGCGGATGACGTCGGAGAAGAGGTCGTAGTACGGTGCTGCCATGAGAGCTGCAAACTCTCGGTGCAGGGTGGTGAGCGAAAAGAGCTTCTTGAGTTCCCACTTGCTGCGATTCACCAGCGCCGTGCTAACGCCCTGACGGTCTTGGGACAGACAGCACCGCAAGGTCAATTGGTGGCCCTGAGGGTGACGCTTGAACGCTTCGACCTTGGCCAAGACGATTTTGGGCTGCTTGCCCGAGATGGACGGCACCCTCTCCTTGAGGCGCACGATCTCGGTGTCGTTGAAGAACTCGGTGGGCGGAAGCACGTCCGGCGGGATGGTGACATTGACGTCGACAAAGGCGTCGACCGTCGATCGGCCGGCTACCTCGAGAGGGAAGCTGTGCGCGTTGGAGGTCTCGGCTTCCTCTTTGGCTTGACGGAACTGCGCCCAGCATTCGAGCAAGAGGAGCGGGCCAAAGACAGAGCCATAGTCGTTGGCGTTGGTGAAGTGCGGCTGGATGCGTCGATACTCGGGGTCCTTGCCGGCAAGCGCCGGAGGACGGCTGCTGTCGTGCGAGTAGTCCCACGTCAAGATGCTTCGATGCAGAGCAGAAAAGTCGGGCGGGCTGCGCAGGATGCGTTTGCGCTCGGCATCGGCGCGTTCTCGACGGGCACGCTCAAGATGATGATCTTCCTTGACCACGATCTGGCGTCGCTGCGGCTGGGTTACCTTTGGCACGCGCGGCTTGTCAACCTTGGCACGGAGCGCAGCCAGTCCCTTAGCCTCGGTTTCCTCGTCGCTCGACTCGGACGAAGACGAAGACGAGGCTGTAGAATCGCTCTCAGCTCCTCCGGCTTTTCTCGCCGCCGCTGCTGCTTTGGCGGCCTCGGTGGTGGGTCCGGGCATCTTGTTGATGAGCGCACCGGTGACGGAGCTGACAGCCGCAGGTGCTTTGACCGTGACGTCGTCCTCGTGGTTGCGTCCCCACCGCCCTTCGTTTGACCGCGCATTGACGTTGAGCGGCTTCCACGAGCGGCTTGCTCCGCCAAGCTCTTGACGCAGCTGCGCCAGCTTGCCCGTGCTGGTCTTGGAGATGCCGGCGCGCGAGGCAGTCGACGAAGCGCTGGAGGAAGGATAGACACCCCGAGCCGAGGCGCCGCGATAGGCATTGATGGGCGCGGAAGGAGCTTGCGCGGGTGGAGCTTTCGGACGTGTAAAGTCGAGCGTGATGGGTTTCTTGCTTGTAGCCGGGGTGCGGTCGTCCTTGTCGACGTCGATGATGTCGTTAGGGTCGACCTTGGCAAAGCTGAGTTTGGACTGCTTGAGCTTGTTGCGACGTCGCTCCTGGCTCTTGCTCAGCATGCCAAAGTTGCCGACTCCAGCCCACCAGTGCGAATTGTCGCTCTCCTCCTTGGGTCGAGCTGACGAGGAGGCCGACGAAGATGTCGTCCTGGCAGCTGCAGAGGTGGCGTCGGTGCCCTTCAAAGACGATGCTGATGAATCGGCAACAGTCGCGGTGGAAGTCGACTGGGTCAGCTTGGTGTCGGAGGCAGCGCTGTTGGTGTCTTCGTCTTCGTCGCTAATCTCGATCACGCCAGAGTTGGGATCGAGACGTACCTTGAGATCGGCGAGCTCGTCGAGAGAAAGCAGCGTGTGTCGCTCAGCGGCCTCCTTGATGCCCATCTGCTCGTTGATAAAGTCGAGCATCTTCTGCTTGGACTTGGTAGGCAGGTCGTACTCGATACCGAACTGGTCGAGCGCTTTGAGGATGAAGGACTGCGTCTCACGGAGGATGTCCTCATCATTCATGCGAAGCCAGCTGGTGGCAGACTCGACGGGGAGAGCCAACGCATGGACCATCATCTCGTCCTCTGCCGGCTCGAGGTCCTTTGTCTCGGCGTCGTCTCTGGACTTGCCCGTCCATCGAGCGGGAGCTTCGGCAGCTCGGCGCACGACGTTGCGAAAGACGGCGAGCGCATCCACCATTTCCGAAGCAAAGATGGTGACGTCTCGAAACCATGCGACCATCTCTTCTCGCGCGAGCAGCGTGGACCACGCTGGAGTTCGTTTGAAGATGGACGCTACACTCTCGCACATGAGGCGCCAGATGGTTGGGGCTTTGAGCGCCACAGCCTGCAGCGTTGAGCGGTCCTCGATCAGAGTCCAAGACGTGCCTGGTCGCAGGATGCCATCGGTGCTGCCGGCGAGCACGTTGACAATGTCGGCAAAGCTCCGCACCATCCATTTAGCGAGCTCGTTGGCTTCGACGAGTTTGCCAGTGACGTGGATGAACTGCTGGAGGTAGTCGGCGAGGGCGCGCAGGGATGAGGTGTGGTTGATCTGGAAGAGGATGCGGAAGCAGTCAGCACGGCTCTCGACCGTGCTAAAGGCTTGGCGGAGCAGGTTCTGAGCAGGACGATAGACGTCCGGGTCCGGACAGAGGTTGAGAAGCAAGAGGCTGTGGGCGTCGGCAGTGCAAAGCTGCTGCACCTCGTCTTCGCCGGTGAGCTCGCCAAAGTCGGCCAGACGCTCAGCGAATTCGGGACGTCGTATGGCTCGAAAGGCACTGAGCATGCTGGCGATCGACTGTCGCACTCGTGTGACGTGGGCGTCGTAGGCGGGGACAGCGCCGGTAGAAGGCGGCTTGAGCGTGTGCGTCTGCAGGGAGGGCGGCATGTACCAGGCGATGCGTGCCAGAGCGCCGAGAAGGATGCTGACGCCGTCCTTCGACGTGCCAGTCAAAGTGACGCTGTAGACTTCTTTCCAGAGCATGCTGCAGATCTCGACGATGGGATACTCTTGGCGTGCCAAACCCTCGTAGAAAGCTTCGACGGCGACGACGGGCTTGCCATCGCGCTGAGCCCTTGTACGCTCCTTCGACTTGAGATTGTTGTAGGTGGACAGCGACGAGAGTTTGAGTAGAGCGCGCGAGAGCGTCTGTGCGTCTCGTTCGAAAGCTTGGGCGATGAGATCGCGGGCGGCACGACGCGTGGGCCCGTCCGACTTGCTGTCGCTGCCCAGCGCGATCTGCGCAACGGACGCAGCGTAGAGATCGACAACCTGTCTGCTGTTGGCCTCGTCGGAATGGTCGAGCACGAGATCGATGGCCTCGGTGAAAGCGACGGCACGGCAGTCTTTGGGGACGTGACCTTGCTGCATGCGTTCAAAGAGAAAGTTGGCGATGCGCTTGAGGGCTTCGCCGAAGAGGTTGGCGCCGTGCGGTCGAAGCGTGTCGAGATGAGGACGCATCCAGCCAAAGAAGAGACCCCTTTCGCGTGGGTTGGAGACGGACTGGGGTGATTCGAAGAGCGGTTTGGTGTAGTAGGGATTGTCGAGGATGCCAGAGAGGATGACAGTGGAGTAATCGTCGTCCTTATACGCGATAGAAGCTGTAGTTTTTGTGCTGCTGCTGTTCCACATGTCGTGGCCTCGCATCTTCAAAAGGGTTGCGTAGGCTCTGAGGACGTCGCCAAAGCGGTCGTTTCGATCGTGGACGTGGCTGAGGATGGTCGGAGTGAGGGGAGCAGCGAGCGAAGGGGCAGCATTGAGCAGGATCGAGAGGAGCGACCAGTCTGCGTCGTAGCCACGTTCGGCATAGCGCTTTTGGACGCGCTGTAAAGCTTGTGCAAAGATGCCGAGACTGGCCATTTCGGGGGAAAGCGGTTTGAGGAAGAGCATGGGCCTGGCAGCATAGGAGCGGATGAGGGCGCTATCGTCGATGCATAGGGTGAGCAGACCGGCGGGCAAGTCTTGAAGGTTGTTGAGCTGGTCGCTTTTCCAGATGGCTTTGAGCGCAGCATCGAGCTTGGTGGCCTTGGGCGAGGCGACCAAGGTGAGAACAGCGTAGATCTCTGCACGGGTGAGCTTGGCCAAGGAAGGCTGGTCTGAAGATTGCTTGAGCTTGTCGAGGACATTGAGAGCGAGCTCCTCCTCGACGGAATCGAGGTAGGCAAAGAAGGCATCGAGCTTGTCCTCGGGGAACGAAGAGAGATGGACGGCGCGCAGATGATCTTTTGCTCTGAGGAAGCCCTTGTAGCATTCGAGACAGTTGGAGTAGATGGCGGAAGTGATGCGAGCCTTCCATCGATCGATGTTGTCCTTGTTGCGAAAGCTGAAAGCGCGGAGCATGCAGCTCTCGAGCTCAAAGTCGCATGGTCTGCCTATTGAGCAAAAGATGTGAGACTGCTTTGCCTTTGGCGAGTCGAGGTAGTCGCAGGCAGCCTGGAGCAGGTCGGAGAAGAGGTGGACGTTGGCCTGATCGGCTCGTACGCGCTCGAGAAGAGGCTGGAGGTTATCGGGCAGCGACGAGGGCGGCTCTGATCGAGCCGCCTGAGCGACAGATTGAGTTGACATCAAAGTCATATTAGGACGGAAAGCGACATGACGGACAGGAAGATCGGATCAGGGCGCAGCAGAGGCGAGGTTTTATAGTCCAAGACTGCGAGGACGAACGTCAATAGAGCCATTGGTTGTTCACTGCATCTCGAGTGTTGAGCTTGGCGGAGGATCTTGACGGTGGAGAACAAAGCGTGGTGCGAGTCGAATGAAAGGCAATGCGGAACCAATTTGCGGAGGCGGAGCAAGGAGAACAATCGATGTCCTTTTGAGTTGAGTTGCCGCCGGCGGAGGACGGAAGATGAGATGCGTTTGTTCGTTAGTGGTCGCCGTTTGGAAACGGAAGGCTGCGCTGAGAATGCTTTCTTTTGATTTTGAGGTCGCGCTTGGTTTATGGTGGTAGAAAGGACGATTGGTCCCGAAGTGTGCTGAGTAGCGTCGTCTTTGCTCGATTCTCCTCCTGAATTGGCTGAGACAGAGCACAGAGAGAGGCAAGAGCAGCTTGTGTGTGTGTGACTGCCTTGAGGAGGTTCCGATGACTTGATGAGCAAGCCAAAAGGCACTTCTTCGCCGCAGCTCAGTTTCAAAAAAATAAAAAAAAATAAAAAAATAAAAAAATAAAAGGTGGTTTGGGATTTTTTTTTTTGGTGAGAAAAGAGAGCGTGTGAGCGTGTGTGACTTTTCCAGAGAAGCGTGTGACTGAAGTGAGGCTCAGTGATTTCTGAGAGTGTGAGAGAGCGAGAGGGGAAAAAAATCGCAACTGTGGGTCAGTCAATTTCCAAGGTGACACGCTCAAAAGCCCACTTTTCCAATCAATTTACGCAACGCGTCTCCACTTTGCTTTTTGCTTTTGGGAAGAGACGCGACGAAAAGCCAATCGCCGATTTGAGCTCTCTCTCAGCGTGAGTCAATATCTCGATACAGCCGAGCTGAGCTCACACGTGGACATCAGAGCATCAACAAGCGCTTTTCCGCCTCGAGCTCTCGATAGCGATGCAGAAAGCTTCTCCGCTGACTCGACTGGAGTCAACACAGATGTACCAGAGCACCCACGTCGCCCCACCACGAAGCAATGAAAGCTCGACAGTTCCTCATCCCGACTGTCAAGGCAAAAAAAAAAAAAAAAAAAAAAAAAAAAAAAAAAAAAGTCGCACCATTCGACACGGGTTGCTGACCGATTGTTTACCGAACACCGCGAGCCTCATCCGACGTCGAGGATGGATGCAGTGAGCAGCAAGAGGGATGGCAAACACTGAGCAAGCTTCAATCTTGAGCCAGATCCAACGATCAACACCACCCCGATTGCAATCAGCAGCAACCACAAAAACGACTGAGCAATTCGAGTGAAAGGTCGCTTCGGCACCACGCCGAGCTAAGCTGTGGCTGCACCGTAATTTAAAACCGACTCGGCGGACGGCAGCCTTCCGAACAAGCTGACGTTGGAAAGAGGCGTGGTCATGAGATCCCCACCATCACCCACTCTGAGAACGTGGATTGTGCCGAAAAGAGGCGTCCCACGGTCGGTTACTCTCGGTCCTGTCTATCGCGCTAAGTAGGCAAGACGAAAACCAGACGGGACTCGTGCGGAAAAACCTGAGACCATGGATTGAGCATCGTCGCATTCCTCACTTGATCCCGCTTTGCACTTTCAACTCTATGCTTTCGTTTGCTGTTGACAATCAAAGCGCCCTCGAAATTTTACCTTTCAAACCCTGAATGCCACGACCGGGATCGACGAAATGTCTTTGCGACGATCGACTGGTTGCCTCTGATAACGGAATCACACTCACTCAGAGTCTGCCTCGAAGCGACCGTGAAAATCGACTGACGACACCCTGACATCGGAAGTCCACGCACATCAAGGGCAGCAGCAGCTGTCTTTTTTTTTTTTTTTTTTTTTTTTTTTTTTTTTTTTTTTTTTTTTTCTACACTGGCGTCCCGGGTCCCCCCCCGACCCCCCCGCCCCCCCCCCCCCCCTCGCCG
>JALCCG010000079.1:48228-76954 GCA_023212695.1 Sporisorium sorghi | reverse complement strand
CCTAACCCTAACCCTAACCCTAACCCTAACCCTAACCCTAACCCTAACCCTAACCCTAACCCTAACCCTAACCCTACCCTAACCCTAACCCTAACCCTAACCCTAATCTCCATCACCAAGGGGGGCTACCTGGCAACCCTCAAGCACATGCTGGCCAAGGCAGAGACCCTGAGGGCCTTCATGGGAGATGACCACACCAGGCTGCATCCCCACAAGAAGCAGATCATCATTCATCTCTTCAATGCCCTGGGCTGGAACACAGGTCAGATGAAGGTGACTGCCTTCAATGCTGCCAACACTTGGTGGCTCAATGAGGTGGAGGAGGTGCCGGCACCTGCTCCACAGGCAGAGCCAGAGCAGCCAGCCCTCTCTGGACCACATCAAGGGTGTGCCAGCCATAAAGGCACTCTTCATGGCCATCAGGCAGCAGCTGCCCTGCCAGATCTGCCCTGACCCTGGGTACACCTACAACTGGGATGGCCACACCAAGCAGTTCAGGCTGAAGTGCACCCGGTGTGGCTCCAAGCTGAACCAGGGTCAAGCCAGGGAGTACATCCTCCAGCTGGTGATGGCAGATGAGCTGGTGTTGCCAGAGGAGCACCAGCCTCCAGCCCCAGAGCAGTCGCCGACACCTGCCAATGGGCTGCCAGACATGGAGCAGGTGCCCACCCCAGATGCTCCAGCTGCCACAACCACCATGCAGCTGCATCCCAGGGCCCCAGTGGAGCACTCTCCATCCCTGGAAATGGTGGTGGAGTTGAGGATGGCAACTGCCTGTTCAGGGCTGTCAGCCAACCACTATGAGATCCTGAGCCTGTGATGTCCCTGTAAATAGCCAACATCCTGTGTGAGAGTGTGTGACATAGTGTGAGCGGCCTGCATGCTGTATCAGTGAGACTTGGAGTCACTGTAGCTGCTGCACCAGGGACCCCCAGGGCTTGATATCATGGCTTCTAGTATCTCCTATAGTGCATCATCAACTTCCATTAAGCTAGCATAAAGATTGGAGGACATCCACCTCCAACACACCCAACATGGCTGTATAGGGTTAGGGTCAGTCAAAACCACAAGTCACCATATCTTGGCAACCAGGTGGGCACTGACTCTGAAACTTGCAGTCTATCCTCTCTTAGCATATACCAACAAAGCTTACTAAGCCAGCAGGTCCATTTTCCCACTTTCAAAGGGGGGACCCTTGGAGCCTGGGCCAAAATCTCAAAAAATGTAAAGTTACCCATAGCTCTGCAACCACTTTGCACACTTCCATGTGACTTTCAGGGTGTTCATTTGGGCCTATTTGAGCCATAGTTCATTATGGGTGCATCATTTTTGCCACCCAGACCTGACCTGGGCCAATCTCGGCAGAGCTGTACAGTGGAATTTTATTATGCAACTTGCATAGGGTCAAGTAGTAAAATATACCTATTTTGGGTAGATAAACAACTTTCACTAAGTGACCCTACCCCATTTGTAAAACCACACCCCCTTGTAACCCACACCCAAAGTCTGATTCTGCATAGCAAGTCCAACAGTATTTACGAGTCTGGCGACTTTGAAAGTTAGCCGGTTTTATCTACAAGACCAGAAGCCAGGCGCATGACTGCTGACACAAGGCAGTGTCTTGTTTTTGCACTCCGCCTGTTGCTGCGCTCAGCTAGCACTACACTGCTGCCAGGCTGAGAAAAGGACAAAAACTGGTGAAGATCTAGTGTTTTTGCAAGTGAGGTGAGACATAGATGGTGGAAGAGTGATGTGGAAAATTGGATGTGCAAAGTGAATTCTCTTCACAGACACCATCATGCAGCGAATTTTCTCGCGCGAGACATGCAAACTTGGTTTCGATTTGGTTCGGCTCGAGAAGTCAAAAACACGGATGTCGGCTTTGGCTCGTCCCGAATTGGGACCCTGAACAACGACTCAAAGCCGCACTAAGGTTGCTGCGGTTGACAGCCCCTTGCTTTCGTCGTTGCAGCTTGCAGTGTGCAGCATCGTGACAAGTGCTCGAAGCCTGCCTCTGTACCTCTTTGGTACGAACTGCGAGATAAGCGATCACCTTGTTGCGAGAAGATGCGGACCGTTGATCCGCATGAGGATACGAGAGGCCCTTGCGTGATGTTCCTTGTGGTGCGCTGTGCAGAGATCACGCGTCTTCCCACGCTCCGTGCACCACCCTGTGCTTAGGTCGAAGATCAGAAAGCAAGGGCACTTGTCTGCACAGTCAGAACGAGCTAAACCTGAGACCATTCCGACGGGTCGACTGACAAGCTCAACTGCCGTTGCCAAGGTGAGCCGCACCTCATGGCTGCGTCTCCGAAAGTTCCATGTGATGGCGTGTCGGCGGGCTACTCCGCCCCCTCGCATACAAATAGACTGTTCTGTTCGGAACACAATCGACTGCATCGAAAGTCGCCGCATGATCGGCGCCAGTATACAGCTGCCCTTGCATCGTAGTCTATTCTTCGTCTGAGCTTGTCGATCCTTTCTTTCGGTAAGTGACACCCCTTTGTTGTATTCTTCCCTTTCTGCCGCCAGCTAGCTACTCCTTACCTGCTCACCATGCTCTTTCCAGCGATGGCGCTCGGGTGCACCGCCAACTTGACGCCGCACAGCTGCAGCATGCAACTCGAAGCTCCGTGCACATCGAAGCGAGGTCCAAAACTTAACCGACTGTGTTCCTTGTTTGTGTTGCATGAGGCTGTCCCGCTCAGTCGGTCGACGAAGGAGCATACTTTCCGCGGAAAGAAGGGCAGTGTGACCGACGACGGTGCTGTCATCTTGAGCTCATGACCGGTCGAAGACAGAGGACTGCGCTCTAGCAAGGAGAGCCTCTCCTCGTCCTCCTTCGACAAAGGGCGGCTCGTCGATACATAAAGGTCTCGGTCTGCTTGCCCGCCCCCCAATTCTTGCTCTCGTCCCTCAGATATCTCCTTCAGATATCAATCCTCTCTCTTATACCCTAGTTTCCGACCTTAGTCTACATCAAGATGTTTCGTCCCGTCCGAGGCTTTCTCACCCTCTTCCCCTTCGCAATTCTCCTGCTTGCTACTGTGCAGGCTGCGCTCCCTTCCTCTGTTGTAGAGGAGCGCTCTGCTTCTGCTGCTTTCTCCCATGCGATGCGTCGTCGACGATCTTTTGCTGCACGACAGGACCTCGTTCCACGCGCCACACCTGACGAGATCGAGCGTGCCTTCGAGATCCTCAAGCGCTCCGACTACTGGACCTCTGACCTGCAGAAGAGGGCCGCCCTGACCTCCGGCAAGTCTGGAAGCAATCAATGGAGCGTCAACGACGACAACCAGAGCATCTGCTTTTGTGTCAACCGAAATGCGGCTGCTGCTGCTCAAGGCGCTACGATCGATGCCTCATCTGCCGCCTCGTCCAGCGCGGGCTCGAGCTCTAGCTCGTCGGCCTCCTCCGGGTCCAAAGCCAACTCGCAAGCCTCGTCTGGCGCAAGCTCTGATGCGTCTTCGAGCTCGTCTGCCGGCTCTTCGTCTGGATCCAAGGCCAGCGGTGGCTCGTACAGCCCCACCTATGTCTACAACAACTCGTATGACAACACCCGTTCTTCCAATGTGACCAACAACAACCAGAACACCACCTACGTCGATCAGTCCACCCACGATTCGCACAACACCAACACCACCAACGAAACCTCGACGACCAACAATGTCCACGAGAACAACCACAACGACAACTCTTCGCACTCGTACACGGACAACAGCAGCAACTACCAGGACAACAGTCACAACTACGAGGACAATTCCCAGACGACCAACGACAGCAACAACACAAACAACTCGGCTACTTCGACTTCAACCTCGACGTCTACCGTCAACAACACGCAGAACAACAACGTCGACAACTCGCAGCACACCACGAACAACACCACAAACAACAACAAAGGCGGCGCCAGCGGTGGAAGCAGCACCAAGAACACGGGCATCGATGCTAGCGGGGCCAAGGCCAATGTTTGCATCCTCGCCTCGTGCAACTAAGCTGCACCAGCGAGTAAACTGTTGTGTAGCCTTTTGTTGACCAGCGTCGACGCTGACTTCTGCAGCTACACAAGATCAAGAGCACGATGCGAGGCAGTCGGGACCTCAAGCACCACACTGGACAACAGAATCGTACCTTTGATTCTTCCAGATCGCCAGGTCGACGAGGTCCCCGCTCTCGTCATGCTCATACCCTTCCCTTCGTTCTTCTCTCCATTCCGTGATCTGCGCTTTCTCGTTCCGCTATCTCTCCCGCTGGAGCATAACGTCCAGTCCTTTCACACTCTTTTGATTTGTTTTGGTTTCCAATAATACGTAGCGATGAAGTAAATAAGATACAAGCAGCGTGATCGCGAAAGAGCATTGGCTCGAAAGTCCATAGGGGCTAAGTAGCGTCGGGTATAGAAGACGATGAAGGTCATCGTGTAGGCGGCGCAAGACTCACGCAGAAGTTGCGTTGGGAGGTGGTGGAACTCAGTATGCGAGCATGACCGACTTGCCAACATACTGACCCCTGTCTTCGGGACCGCCGAGAAGGTTGTTGTAGATAAAGTAGCCAACGTCGGATCTGCGAACAGTGTATCCACCACGAAGCTCTTCCTGTACTCTGAACTTCTTGGTTGCTTCGCCATTGACGAGCAGAGCGGGTCGCACGATGGCGAGCTTCTTGATCTTGGGCTGCGACTCGAGTTGGGCGTCGGGAGCCGGAGTGAAGTCCTTGCTCTGCATATTGGCCAGAGTGAGGAGATGAGCCTCCACTCGCTCTTTGTCGACGTGAGGGGCAGGCAGCAGAAACGAGTAGAGCGGACGCATGAGGTAAGGCAGCAACGAGTGGCCGTGCTTTCCGAGCCCATTGGTTGAGATGACAACTAGTCGAGGCTGCTCGGACTGTTCCAGAGCAATCAAAGCGTCGGTCACGTTGCGGATGGATCGCTCGCAGATCGGCTCGGGAGAAAGGGTGGGCGGGGCAAAAGGATTGGACGAGAAGACCAGACGGCCACCGATGCCATAGAGGACCGCATCGACGTTGCCGCCAAAGTGCTGAGCTTCGGTGAAAGCGTTCGAGACGTCTTGAGGCTGGAGCGCATCACCCTTGACGACTCGAAGCTTGGACGAGAGGGTCGAAGAGCTTGCCAGCGCCGCATCGCGCTCGGCGATGGTCTGTTCGAAGGCCACCGGGTTGCGTGCCAACACCGTAGCAGTGTACGGCTGGTTCGAATTGAGCAGCTGCAGCAGCGTCTCGAGGCCGCAGCCCTGAGTAGCGCCGAGGAGCAGGACGTTGGAGAGAGTCATGTTGTGAGGTAGAGCTAGGTTTGGGATGAGGAGCTTGATCGGATCTTGGAGTTGCGGTGCGGTCCCTTCTGCGAGAATGCTCGGCTCTATATATGTGACATTGCTAGAAGTCGATCCGAGTCGAGTCCGTCCGTCGTGGTCGTCGACGACGACGACAACAAGACGACGCAGCGAGCATTGAACGTGTTCACCATGCCTTCATTGTATTGCTGCTCCATGGAAAAGGAGCTTAGACGATCTAGTCAGGGTCCACTTTCACAGCTTCGGTCCTTCGACGACAGCTCGGAATGGCGACATACATCGCTTACGGAGTTGCCGCGCATTCTCCGTCCACGGCATTTCTGAGGCGGTCTTTTCGAAGCGGAAGCATGAGAGATTCTTCGTTAGTCCAGTCAAGAAATCGTGATCGCGATCTGACGATCGTGTTGTTGGATCAGGGTTCAGCTTCTGTTCAAAGGCTTAGTCATGTCTGCATAAGCCCAGCTCGACGCTGAGCTTATCCTTCGTAAAGAGTTTGAACTGCCTTCGGAGTGTCACCACTCACCACCTATGACACCACTCGCCTTGAGAGCAATGCAGCTTCGAGTGGTTTTACCCACAAACACCGACCATTACTCCACCAGACAAGCCAAGCCAGATAAGCTACAGCGATGAAGTCATCGACGCTTTGTCTGAATCCAGGTCTGTGCTTAGCGTGTCGACGTAACCACTGTCTTGCACCGACTTGGCTACGTGCCGAGGTGGTAGATGTTTTGAGACTTGGATGGGTAAGGTCTTGTCTTGTCTTGACCGATTGCGATGCTATTCGCAGTCCGCAACGAGACATGGTGGGCAAGCAATTGTTACCACAAACTCGGATCGACGTCTTGGGTACCGAGATCAGCGTGCAGGTCAGCTGCGATTAGCGCGGCTGACCAAGCTCGCTTAGTTCTAGTCTCGTGTAGATACGGTACAAGCGCTTCAAGCAGCGGCAGAAGGGTAAGCAGGAGCGATCGCGACTGATGATCGTCCATTCCAACCCCGCGCTTGGCACAAGAGGTTTCGGCTTCGGCTTACCGAGCGGTTCGGTTTCAGACGATCCTTGACCACCTGACCTGTGCAAGACGCATGGAGCACGGGCACTAGCAGCGGCCCCACGGAACCTGATCTGTGCGAAGTCACCTGCAAAACCCCGTGCTACTAGATCGATGCAAGACTTCACAAACAATGACACAGGCATCAAACACACGCAGCATCGATTGTTCGTTTGCAAGCAAACAATAAGTCCTGGATCGTAATTTACAGAACAATGGCGACCATGTTGGCCACGCGTTCAGCGTCGATAGCTATTGTTCTTGTTGGTGAACAATGGCTTCTGCAAGTTGCATGAACCAATGACGTAGCATTACTGAAGTGGTGGAACAAGCAAGCACGCCGTGACCGAATGTTTCATTGATCTCGGTAGAATCAGACCTTAAATGACACTCAAGACATGGATCGACACGACGAGAGCCAAGAAACATTCGTTGCGAACATGCCATCAAGATTTCGACGCAGGAACGCCTCAGGGCCTCCGCACCCAGCCGTGATGGAGTTCTAATTTCACCATCACTTTCGTCATCTGTAGCGGAGCTTCGATACCTGAACAAATTCAGTATCGGCGCAAATTGACCGGCATGGTAAGGCGTCAGAAAAGCCTCGTTGACCAACCAGCGCCCTGGTCAATATAGAAACCGGATTAGTCGAAGGTTGACCGACGTCGTGGGCGTGGGAAAAAGTTATTGACTCAAACAAGCGACAAAAGTGCCCGATGTGCATCCCAGTTAGCTCCGCAACATCATGTTTGGCCCTTGCTTCAGGCAGGAACAAGGCGATATGTGTGAATCTATCTTTCAGATTAGCGAGCGAGGATACGAGATACAAGAAAGAATGTAGAATGAAAAAAACGAAATGAGCCCGTAAGAAAGAACCCTAGCTAAACCAAGTCGATGAAGAGAGGAGAAACGCTGCTCAGAACGAGAATCGGATGAGAGCAGGGTTGAGGATGAAAGGCGACAGAAGCGTGGCCATAGCGATGAACATGGTGGGCAGCATCGTGGGCCAGTCGGCAATCTGCCAGCCGATGGGGACCGCCGAGGTGGCGAGCACACTGACTGCCGCAATGATAGCGAGGCAGAGCGTGTGGGACTGCCAGAACTGGCGCAGCACCAGCGGTGCCTCCTCGGCAAAGTGGAACTCGCTGTCGTCCTTGGCAGTGACACCGAACGAGATGGGCAACGAGACCAGGTACACGACCATAGCCTTGATGAGCGCAAACGAGAGCGAGACCACCGTGATCAAGTTCATCGGGTACCACAGCAGGTGCTGGCCGAAAGCGACAAAGATGTTGGCATCGCCGCTTCGGTGACGAGCGATGGTCACACCCAGGAAGCCCGTAGCGCCAAAGATGACGAGCGAGACGATCCAGTACCCGAAGCAAGGAACGAAGAAGGGCAGCAGCCACGGTCCCATCCAGCCCTGAACAAAGTAGAGCGCCAGAGCACTGGGCAGCGACACGCCGATGGCGTTGTAGCTCGCAGCGTACGCAAGCAGGTGGAACTTGTAGTGCGTCAGCACCTTGCTCGACCAGAAGACCGTGCGGATGAGCTTGGGCACGGGTCCGTGCACAGGCCATCGCCACAGCGGGTTGAGGAAAAGCTCAAAGATGCCGAACGTGTACTTGCGCCAACGGTTGACCTCATCGACGTAGGTGAGCGACACGCCCTCTTGGAAGCCGTAGTTGGAGTACGTAGCCCATCGCGTGATCCAGCCGCGCAGGAGGAGGCGCAGACCAAGGTCGAGATCCTCCGACACGGTCTCCTCGGACCAAGGCTGGATGAAGCCGTCGTTGTTCTTGGCGCTGAGCGACTCCTCGGCGAGCTCGGCGATGGCAGACTTGCGCAGGAAAGCGTTGTGGCCGACAAAGGGAGCGACTTCGCCCGTAGCCGTCTGCCACGAGATGAAGAAGTAGATGAAGCGCATGAAGTAGGCGAGCGACTTTTCGAAGAAACCAGATCCAACAATGAGATCACCAGAGCAGTGCTGCAAGATGCCGACTTCGGGCGAAGAGGCCATCTCCCAAGCACTGGGCAGAAGCGAGTCGGCGGGAATACGCGTGTCCGAGTCGATGAGCAGAATGAGCTCGCCGATGCTGACGTCGCCCTCGCCATCGGCTTCGGGGTGTCGCTCCTTGAGGATGCGCTGGAGCAGTGCCTCGCGGTCCTGGTTGGGGTTGGCAAGAATGGATTCTTCGTACTTCTTGGAGATCTGCAAGCTGAAGTTCAAGTTGGAGGCCTTCTTGAAGCGACCGGCACGCACAAACATGTCGCCGTGACGGGGGCGGGCGATCCAAGCAATGTCGTGACGACGGTAAAAGTCGAGACGCGCCTGCCTCTCCTCTTCATCGACGACGAGCATACCATCCTCGGCGATAAGGATCGAAGCGGTACCACCCTGCAGCTCGTACTCGGAGATGGCAGCGCGCACCGAGTCGAGCGTGGGCTGCAGAACGTGCTTGAGCGATTCCTTGTAGACGGGCATCTGGATGGTAACGTGAGGGAGGATAGTCTTGCCGAGGGGAGCCTCGGGCGTGACACCCGAGTAGAATCGCGAGTTGCGCATCATGGGACGAATCGGGCCGAGCGCCATGGCCACGCAGCTGGCGACGTTGTCAGCGAGCGGGAGAAGCACGACAAACATGGGGAAGATGGCCAGGAGCGCAGCGAGGTACACCGGCTCGCCATCGAGTCGGACGGCCTGGACGATGGTGCGGATCCAGTTGGCCACCACGACGGTGGCGATGCAGACACCAAGGCCGCGCACGGCACCGGCGAAGGTCTGCACCTTTCGCACCTCGGGAACGTAGTTCTCCAGCTGCGAGAGGTCGGTCTCGCCCGAGTTGGAGGCGGTGACCACGTGGTTCTCGAGCGTCGTGTTGAGCGACATGAGCGAGGGCGAGCGCGAGATCATGCTGTTGCGCGCCGAGGCGGTCGGGTCAGCAGTGATGGACCAGACGTAGTCGACGAGCAAGCGCTCGAAGCTGCGCACCTGCTCGATGAGGTCTCGGCACGACTCGGTCCAGACGACGAGCACCTGCTCCGTGTCGGAGAAGGCAGCCATCTGAGCACGACGGGCACCACCGAGGTAGTCGAGACTTGGCACCACCTGCACTCGCTTGGAGGAGCTGAGGCGGATCTCGTTCTCGCCAGGGTTGAGCGTCGAGAGCGCAGCAGCGACGAGCGGAGTGTTGATGATGATGGCAGCATCACAGTTGAGCTCGAGCATGGCTCGAGAAAAGGCAGGCATGGACGAGCCCTCCTGCGGATAGAGGATGTAGCTGCCAACCTGGACACGCACGGCGACCGCGTTGGAGAAGTTGTCTTGCCTGCACCACTTCTCGGTGACAGCCACCGAGAAAATGTGGCGCGCAAGCACGAGCGAGGCGTGGACGGCATCCGTCGAGTGACCAGCCTCGGCAGAGTCATCGGCAGTCGAGTGGTAGGTGTAGGAGCCAGGCGAGCCGGCCGAAGGAGCCGTGGTGAGAATGTACGAGTCGGTGCGACGCGCAGAACTGTGTCGCTGCTTGCTTGAAGCCGAGGGACCGTAGCCGTGCGCGCTGGAGGAGGAAGTGGAAGCCGAAGACGAGGGTACCATGCGGTCTTCGTCATCGGACTCGATTACCTCCATGTCGTCCTCTTGATCTTGGAGGTACATTGGGCGGCCGTGACCCGCGATACTTGAGGATGGAGTCAGGCTGTGGTTGAAGTGAGGAAGCGAAGGAAGCGAAGAGACGCTTGAGCTCGAGTCGACGCGCTTCATCTTGATTTTTGGGTGGTCGACGAGCGACGCGATGAGGAAGTCTTGAGGGGTCAAGAAAGAGGAAGCTGGAATGCTCAGCCTAGGCTGTGCTCGAGAACCGTAGCAAGTGCTTGATGGGGAGGAGGCGGATGTAGGATGAGGAAGGGAAGGAAGAAGGAAGTCGCGACGGAGAGGAGAACAAGTAAGATGGACGGAACGAGGGAGTGTAGAGGGAAGTGCTCTGCGAGGAAGAGGATGGGATTAAGAGAGAGACGAGCAAGAAGCGCAGCGGAACAGAGTAACGATCCTTATGTTGAGCTCGGTGCAAGGCTCTGAAGCGGCTTAGAGGCGATGATCTGCTAGCTAGACTCTTGGCTCTGAAAGATCGACAAGACGATAGGCCGTCCAGGCGAACGGCTACACAAGCGATGCGGCAGCTGAGAAGGCGGCAATTGCTTGTAAGACGTAGGCAAGCACGAGATATCTCATTGATCGCAGCGGAGGCACAAAAAAAAACGAGGGCGCCGTGAGAAGAAGCCGAGACATACAGGCCAAGCAGCATCGCGACCGAGCCGGCGAGAGCAAGCGAAAAGTTCGGAGGGTGTTGAATGATACGGCGAACACATGCGCCAAGTTGGACGTGCACACGCACACTCTCACGCAGCAAGGGCTCGAGATGGTCTGAGAACGGAACTCAAGACCAACGGAACAAACAGGTCGAGAGAAAAAAGTGACACCTGGATTGAAAAAGATAGCGCGCGGTGCTCTTGGATATCTGGACTGGCCTACCAGAATCGTGAATTGGATCGAGGAGAACCAGGAGCGGAAGAGTTGAAAATGAATGGCTGTCAGCATGGGTGCGGCGCTTGTCTCAGAGCGGAGCCGTCGATCTGCAGCAAATGTCTCAAAAGAAAAGATTGCCGGGCTCGGTGGAGGGCAGCATGGTTAGAAGGAAGGAAGAAAGGGAAAGATGGAAAGTGGGCTCAATGGCTGCGAAAGCAAGGGGAGGAAGGTGGGTGGAATTGCAAAGCCGGTGCGGAAAAGCAGCAGGGAGGGAGGAAATCAGTGGGACGGGCGCAGCAGAGGCGGAAGAGGACTATGGCCTTGCTTGACAGGAGGCACACGGGCGCACGGGCGTAAGCGGTGGGCTGAAAGGCGGAAAGGCGGAAAGGCTGAAGAAGCGTGGATGACAGCAACAAACAAGCCTGCCAGACCACTGTCCGAGTGGGCTGAGGTGGGTCAATTCTGTTTGCGCGATTCTCGCCTATTGGGCCACAAGCAACCACCGCACCACCCAGAGTGTCTGAGTAATCGACAATGGGAAATGTCTCGGCTTGGCGACGTTTATCGCCGAACTCGCCGGATAAGCCTCGTCTAGGCACCAGAGCAGCGACTACGGTCCTGGATGCAACTGCGACCGAACTGTTGTGTGCCTTGCTTTGCTTGCTTGACCGACTCATTGACCATTGACCCAGGTCTCACATGCACAAGTTCATCAGTGGCCATATCCCGACAGAGGAAGTGATCGGCGAAGAAATAAATAAATAAATAAACGAATTCTCGGGTGATTTTTGCGAGTTGATTAATTGATGATCGACCAATGATCCTCTGATCACTGCTCGACGTGCCCGCCTATTGTCCGCTCCACAAGCGTGGAGGCGACAAGTCGAGGTCCGAAAGGGCTCCGTGGTGGTCCTCCCCCCTTTCTGGATGCCATATCGGTCACCCAGGGAAGCATAGCCGGCCGCTCTTTTTTTTTTTTTTTTTTTTTTTTCTCTCTTCAGCAAGGTCGAGCGTTTGATGTTTCAGACGATGTCGCCGCTCTGAGTCTGTTTGCTCCGCCGAATCCCATACTCGTTCGACCCGGCGTATACTGCAGCCAAGCACGCCTGCGACTGCTATCGCACACAAGCTCACTGAACCATATGCCCTCGATATGCCTCCACTCGGATGGACTGGACCGCGTCGTCTGTGCAAACGTGCTGTCCCAGGCTCAATGCCGAGGGTGGCCCTTAGCAAAGGCCGCGGTCAGGAATCGATAGAGGCACAGCTGTTGGAAGCAAGCGCCTGCGAGGTCGCGCGCCGTCATCAATTAGCACCCTTCCGGTGTCTTTGCAGCAGTTTGTCAAACGCACTGGCTGTATACCAGACGGCTCTCATATCGAGTTTTCGCAAGTCAATCTTTTCCTCTTCACAACATCTTCTCGCCTCGTCTAAGCACCAACTCGTCCTTCTTCTTCTCTTATCCACCTCGTCCCTTCCCTCCTTTCCACATCACATCCGCCCCATCCTCGTCCTCCTCCTTCTTCAAGGTTCGTCGTCAACACACACGCACGCACGCACGCAAGACTCTCCCTGCAATGCCTTCTTCGTCAGGCCATACCACTCCCATGGAGGAGAAGAGCTTCAGCTGGTCGCCACCGCCATCGGCTCAAGTGCCTCACTTCCTCCGCAACCACTACAGGAATGCAAGCAACAGCGCTACTCCAAGAATCCCTGGCTCGGAATCGAGCAGTGCTGCCTCGTCGGTCATCCACCTGCCCATGTCGCATTCGCGTGCTGCCAGCAGCGTCCACGAGAAGATCGCGCCTCCCACCACATCCCACACCATCCCCGTTTTCGGCGGCGAGAACCCGGTCGAGCACATTTCGGCGGCCTCTTCCGTCACCGCGACCGAGCAGCGATCCAAGGACGGCAGGAAGCACAACCTCGCCTTCACCTTCTTTGGTCTGCTCTCGATCATCCTCGCCGGTGTCGTGATCGCTTTCGGCTGGATCAACACGCCTCAACAGAAGCTCTGCCTCGCTTTCGAGGACGACTTCATCGGGCGCACCACGCTCAACTGGGAGTACCAAGTCAGGACCGATGGCTTTGGCAACCACGAGTTCGAGATGACCACCACACAAGCCAACAACTCGTTCATCGAGGACGGCACGCTCTACCTTGTCCCCACGCTCACCTCCGACGAGGTCGGTGAGGCTGCCATCACCGGCAACACCACCTACAGCCTCAACTGCACCTGCACTGCTTCCCCCCTCACCCAGGCTGCGTGCGAAAGCGTCGCCAACTCGACGCTGGGCCAGATCCTGCAGCCCATCAAGTCGGCGAGGATCCGCTCCAAGGCTTCCATCAACCGCGGCCGAATCGAGGTGCGAGCTCGACTTCCCGCTGGTGACTGGATCTGGCCCGCTATCTGGATGATGCCCGAGGACTCGGTGTACGGTGACTGGCCCCGAAGCGGTGAGATCGACATGGTCGAGTCCAAGGGCAACGTCGTCGAGTCTCGCAGCGACCGATACCAGAACTCGGTCACCTCGACGCTCCACTGGGGACCTTCGCCTGCTACGGACCGGTGGGGACTCACCACGTCCAACTTCAGCGTGCCGCGCGACTACTTCTCCGAGGAGTTCCACACGTTTGGTCTTGACTGGACGCCCACCTCGCTCACCACCTGGATCGACAAGCCGAGCCGTCACATTATGACGCTCGACATGAACCGCGACTTTTTCGCGTTCAGCAAACTCTCGCACCTTCTGTGGAACGGCACGGCGATCCAAGACCCTTGGAGCGGCAACAAGGGTGCTCCTTTCGACCAGAAGTTCTACCTCATCCTCAACGTCGCTGTCGGCGGTACCAACGGCTACTTTTCGGATTCCGAGCGCAACAAGCCGTGGCAGAACGCCGGCACGAACCCTGTCGCCGACTTCTGGGCCGCCCGATCGCGCTGGCTGCCCACCTGGCCCACCGACCCCAAGAAGCGTGGTATGGCCATCGACTCGGTCAAGATGTGGCAGCGATGCTGAGTGCATCCTCTTCACTCTTCCGAGCTCGTCAGTTCTCTCGGTTGTGTCAAGGGTTTCTCGTCTAAGTTCTTGTTCTTTGTTCTTGTAGTATGATAACTCCCTATTGTCCCGTTGAAATTGAACTTTTTCACCCACGAAAAAAAAAAAAAAAAAAAAAAAAAAAAAAAAAAAGGGAAAAAAGGGAAAAAAAAAAAAAAAAAAAAAAAAAAAAAAAAAAGAGGCGCGGAAAAATCGCGTGTTTTCCAACCGATACACCCGATCTCTTCGAATTGCAGCGATCACGAATCGTAATCGCAGAGAGCTTGTCGCTGAATGCTTTTGAGACTCACAGCACACGAGGCGAAGGACTCATTACAGCACACCGAGAGACTGGAAGGCAGGGTATGCTAGACGGTGACATTAGATGCATGCTGGATCATAAAACAATACACGACACGAGAGGGAAAGGTAACAAAGGTTTCGATGCAGAGGACAGGTCAATCTCTGATGCTGGTCAGCCGCGCTCTTCTAGCACTTCTGCCACATGCGAACGCGGTCGACGGCCATGCCTCGCTCCTTGGGATCGGTAGCCCAGGTAGGGTACCACTTTTTGATGTTGTTCCAGAACGTCGTCGCTGGGTAGGCAGACTCCGAGTTCCAGACGACATCGTCGGTGCCTTCAAAGTACTTGCCGCCTACCGCCACGTTGAGGATGAGGTAGAACTGCTGGTCAAAGGGGGCGATGCTGGGGTTCGCGCTGCGAATCCAGGGGTTTTGGATGGGAGGATCCAAATGAAGGTCGGCAAAGTTGCCATAGTCCCACATGGGCTCCTTGGGGAACTCAAAGTACGAGATGGTGGTGCGCGGGTCGTCGACGTAGACGCGCATGCGCTTCTCGTTCCACTCGAGCACGTAGTTGTGGTAGCCATGGTTGAAGTAGTCGCGCCAGCGGAACTGGTACCCCGTGTGCTGGCCACCGGCGTTGCTCCTCCAGTCGGGACCGAAGTGGTACGACGACTGGACAGCACCCGTGGATCGCCGGTCCATGCGGTGACGCGGCATGTTGCCCGACGATTCCATCAGATCGATCTCACCACTGGCAGGCCAGATGCCGTACACGGAGTCGCGCGGCATCATCCAGATGGCAGGCCACAGCCAGTTTCCCGTAGGGACCTTGGCGCGCACCTCCACCTTGCCATAGCGGATCGAGACCGAGTTCTTGGTAGTGATACGCGAGCTCTGGACAGGGTTGATCATGCGACCGTCGGTGAAGCTGTTGCCTGTGGCGCAGTCCTTCTCGCTCGTGCCCGTGCAGTTGCCAGAGGCTGCCAAGTTGAGCTTGAAACCGTCCGTGTTAAAGTAAGGTGGCCAAAAGTTCTCGACGGTCAAGGTGGGAACAAGGTAGAGCTTGCCGTCCTCGACAAAGGTGTTTGCTTCTCACTCGGTGATCCAATCGAATGAGCCGGTACCGTAGCCACCGAGCTGGACCTCGTGCGTCCAGGTCGACTTGTTGAAGCCGTTGGAGAAATCGTCGTCGAGCACGAGACAGAGCTTGTCTTGCTTCTCTACACGGAGCACGCCATCCAAGACGACGGCAATCATGGCGGCAATGCCAAGCGCAACACCGACCAAGACGACGCGCCTGTTTTTCGTTGTGATGCTCTTGGCTTCCTTGCTATTGAGCCACGCGAGACGCTCCTGCGCCGCCGCTGAATTCGGGCCGAGCTTCTCCATCGTAGTGCGAACCTCTCTTGCGGTTGACAGAGTCAGGTTGGGGGGGGGAAAGATGCTTGCGTGCTTGCTCGGAGGGGGATGCGCGGATTCGAGGTTTTGAGCAACGATAGACGAGGTGGGAGGGAGGAAGGGACGACTTCGGTGGTGGTGAGAAGGCAGGGTGATGTTCTTGATGTTGACAAAGGAGGGGAGAGAGAAGGTGTCGCTGAAGAGCTAATCCTGAAGAGCTAGAGAGTGGAGCCTCAGCGTCCAGGCTTGCTTTTGGTAGCCGGCTCGGATGGCCAAGAGCCATTTTTGAAAATCGAAAAAAGAAAAGTCACAGAGAGTTACGCGCTGCCTGTGCTGTAGCGTCGACATGATCATCACCTAGGAATTCACGCCGATCAGCATCATGGAGCGAACTCACACCGACAAACATGACGGCCTGTTTCACCACCAGCTCGCACCAGCAGCAGCGTGCGCCAAGGTCACCGAGTTCGCCTCGGGCTCCAGAGATCAGCCGATAAACCATTCCTTCCGACTTGTTGAGACACACAAGCAGAAATGTCTCTCAAGCTCTGCATCCAGGTGTACAGATTGCCGCGGAACCTTCCCACCAGGCTGCATTAGTGCGCGTGGGCTTGCTGCAGTAGCTCGGTGTTCAACGCACACTTGGCTGAAAGCTGCATCTTTTCGTAGCGATTTGCCAGCAGCACGGTCCAGTCCCTCGCTACAGCCGCTGCGTGCGAGCGACAGGAACCCTGCTTGGCCAGCGGCGGCCTCGTGTGTGCGTGTGTTTGCCGCCGAGCACTCGGGTTTCAGCCGCTGAGACATTGAGCTGCACTCCGGTTTCAGAAACACCCCCAGGATAAGTGCGAACCCGGAATCTTTTCTTTTTTTCCCCCTTTTTAATTGTGCTTCTGGGTCTGGGTGTGGTGGTCACGTCGAGGCCATGAAACGTTCTGGCATCATCTTCCTTCACCGATAGCCGGCATGCAGAGCCAAAGGGGTGGGCTTTGGTTCGCAAATCAGCTTTGTGACTTGGTCGAGTGAAAGATTCAATGTATCGTCACTGGCAAACGGCTATCGATCCCTCAGCAATGCCGTGTCATGCGATTCGAGCGCTCTGAGCATCGGTCGTGTCTTGTAACTTGCGTCTTTGCGCTCGAGAGAGTGAGAAGAGTCAACATCAGAACTCGTCACTCTACACCGCACCTTATACTTGCAGTCTTTTGCAAAAGGTCTCCTTCCACTTCGTTGTACTTCATTCAGGATTGCACCTGACTTACCTTCGCTCTCTCACCCATCTCCCCTTCGACTTCTTGTCACAGCCTCATCCTTGACACACGGCTCTCTCCTTCTCACCATCAGCCTTCCTATCTTGCTTTCCGACCACTACATTCTCTCTCCCCCCTCTCCTCTGCAACACGCTTCGAGCAGGCAGTCGCAAGAGTATAACCTAGACGAGCCGATCTAGCAAGCAGATCCACTCCCGGGCGCATTCAAGATGGCTTCCAACTTCTCGCGCAGTGGTCTCATGACCCAGGCGACACAGGCCTTCCACCCCATCTCGTCGTCCACGTTCGCAGCTGGTAGGAGGCTGAGCGACACCGCTTCCCCCGCAGATGGTCTTTCTGCTACCTACGCAGACCACCACACCAACATCCAGTCATCTGGCGCGGAATCGCCAGAGCAGCAGGGCACGCTTCAATTCCACTTGGCACAACAGATCGCCGAATCCATGTACCTCAAGGCACGCCGAGTCAACCTGGTCCGCGAGGACAGCGGTGAAGACGGCATCTTTCTGCGTGCTCACGACAACGTCTACGCCGCTTATCCCATGGACGCCTACCGTGGTGTGGCCATGCAGAGCATCAAGAAGCTTCGTTGCGAAGCTGCAATCATTGTCTCTTCCGAGATCATCGACTCGGCACTTTCGACGCTTCGACCTGGTCAGACCGAGCTGATCCTCACACCGCAACAGCGTGTACAGGTCGTCAAGAACCTCGACAGTCCCTGGTCGTGTCGCAAAGGCCAGGGTGCTGCCTTCATCCAGGCCGAGGCCATCATGGTCGTCTGGACCGAAGATGGCAAGGATCTCATGGATGCGGCTGCCAACTTCCAGAACTCGGTGCTCGACTACTTTGAGTCGCTCCGAAGGGACAGCTACATCGAAAGCCTGGTGCAGTACAGCGCTGGCAAGGGTTCCATCTACGGATCCGGCCACTCGAGGACCAACAGCGTCGCCAACTCGGCCGCTTCCTCGCAGACGCGTCTGCCCTCGCTCGCCTCGCGTTCCGACTTGGGTCACGGCAAGGCATCCGACTTCAGCTTTAGCGGTCACAGGCCTTCTCCGTCGCAGGCTAGCAGCTTCAACGAGAAGCACCAGACCTTCTCGGAAAAGCAAGCAGCCGGTGCTGAAGCCATGGAGGAAGGCTTGGCCCCCGAGCTGACCACCGCCAAGCGACCCATCTACTTGCTGGCTCCGCTTCTCACGGGCCTCAGTCTCGGTCTTAACCTCCTCTTCAGCGGCATTTTCATGCGCAGCATCCTTGTGACGGCGGTCGAGCTCAACAACTACATCTACCTCATTCCTCTGCTGGCGATTCCCTTACTCATGATGCTCACTCAGTTCTTCACGGACAACATCTTTGGATGTCTCGCCCAGATCCTGATGCCCTACGGCAACATGAAGAAGAACTCGCTGTATTACTCGGGCGAGAAGCCGGTGCCGCTGCCCATCGACGTCCAGCTGCCTTCGATCACGATCCAGGTCCCCGTCTACAGGGAGTCGCTCGAGGGTGTCATTGCCCCTACCATCCTCGACATGAAGAAGGCCATGAAGAAGTACGAACTGCAAGGCGGCAAGGCCAACATCCTTGTCTGCGAGGACGGCATGCAGCTGATCGACGAAGAGGAGCAGCAGGCACGCAAGGAGTTCTACGCGACTCACGGCTGCGGCTGGGTCTCGCGTCCCGGTCACGGTCACAACGGCTTCGTGCGTGCCGGCCGTTTCAAGAAGGCGTCCAACATGAACCTTCGTGCTCGACTTTAGCTACGACGTCCAGCAGCTGTTGGACGGCGGACGTGCCCAGACCTACGACGAGGCGCTCGAGATGGCATTGCAGGCTCGCGACGGCAGAGCTCAGGCAGAGGGAGATGTGCGTCTCGGAGACTACATTTTCCTCATCGACTGCGACACCCGTATCCCCGTTGATGCCTTCCTCGACGCTGCCAGCGAGATGGAGACCTGCCCCGAAGTGGCCATTCTCCAGCACCGCTCCGGTGTCATGTACGTCGCCGACCACTTTTTCGAGAGCATGATGGGCTTCTTCACCGACGTCGTGAATTTTTCGATTAGTTGGCTTGTTGCCTGCGGTGCTACTGCTCCCTTCGTCGGACACAACGCCTACATCCGTACCTCTGCCCTTCTGCAGGTTTCCGAACGCGACCCCAAGACGGGCCAGCTGATGACCTGGTCGGAAAACTCGGTCTCGGAAGACTTCGACATGTCGCTCCGTCTTCAGCTTCAAGGCTACGTCGTGCGCTGGGCAGCCTACTCGAACCTCGGCTACCTCGAAGGTGTCTCGCTGACGCCCTCGGACGAGCTGAATCGTTGGCAGAAGTACGCCTTTGGCTGCTCCGAGATCATTCTGCAGCCTCTGAGCCAGTGGTTGACCAAGGGCCCCGCTCACGCCGCTGTTCGTCAAGTTCCTGACTAGCGACAAATGCAGTCTCGCCCAGAAGATCACCGTCTCGTCGTACATGTTCAGCTACTACGCGCTTGCCATGAGCTTCCCCTTCGCCGTCGCCATGTTCATCATTGTCGGTCTTTACGAGAACCAGACGGGGTAGTACATTGTCGACTCGTTCAGGATCTGGCTCTCGATTCTCGTCGTCTTCTCGGCCGGTGGTACCGCTGCTAGGCTGCTGTGCTTCCTGAGGAGCAAGCAGAAGGGGTTCCTGTACGTGGTCAAGAGGCAGTTCGTCTACTTCTGGCCCATGATCGTCTTCGTCTCGGGTCTGCCTTACCACATCCTCCTCGCTATCCTGGCGCACCCGATCGAGTACAACATGACCTGGGCTGCCACGCAGAAGGACGTGCAGGAGACGAGCCTGCTCGACGAGGTCAAGGAGATCCTCAGCCGATACTGGCACTGCTACCTGGTCATGTTCAGCTTCGTCGCTGTCATGCTCCTGTTCGGCACCAACCTCCTCAGCCAGGAGTTCTGCATCTACGGCATCAACCTCTTCTGGCCATCACGGTGTTCGGACACATCTTCTATCCGAACTTGCTCAGCCCAGTCTTCATGCGCTTCGACTTCTAAGATCACTGTAATCGTCACTCTCTTTAGAACTGTCACCGGGTTTAATGTTAATTGTTCAAGTGTATCTTCTTCGCCGAGTTTCTAGTTCACGCTTTCTGAAAAGGAACGGGCAAACCAGTTCTGAGATTAAAGACGGTGACAAAGTTAACATGAGACGAATGCGGACACGAAAGAGAATAGCTGCTGGACGTGCAGAGAGATCAGGCCGCGAGGGCAGACCGGACGAGGAATTCGACCGTCTCGTCCTGGATGGTCGAGTTTGCGTAGGACAAATGCGAAGTCAAAGACCCCCAGTTGGTGCAAATGATGTCGTCTTTGACGCAGTAGTCGCGCACCACAGGCTCCATGCCTCGTGGGGTGCGATAACCCAACAGCCCGTCCTGACCAAGGGCGGAGATCGCGTCTCCTCGGTTCTGCGGACGACCAGGACTGCGAAGCGGAGAGCCCCAGTACACAGCAGCACTGATACGACTCGTCGGGAAGCGAGGACGCGTGCTGGCGACGACGTTGGCAGCAGCACCTAGCGAGTAGGCCATCATGATGATGGTGGTGTTCGGGCAGCTCTGAGCGAGAAGCGTCGTGTAGTTGGCGGCCCACCAGCTGCCGTCGGTGGCAGCGTTGATCTGCGAGGTGAAATCGATGCCGATGTTCGAGTCGTAGTTGGTCTCGGTCCTCCTTGTTGTGCCGTTGGGCAGACGAGCCATGACTTGGCGGGCCATCTCCTTGAGCCAGTATCCGTCTGTGAACGAGTCGTTGGCACCTCGGGTGGTGATGAACTCGATCGAGGGGCAGTTGCGCGCACGATCGATCTCGGTCTGGTTGAGACTGGCCGTGTTGTTGATGGGGATGCCAGCAAGCGAGTAGTGGAGACTTTGATCACCCCTCAACGACGTGACGTTGAGACCAGGAACGATCGACTCGAGCAATGAGAGCGCCTCAGAGACATCAGGCAGAGACTCGCGCTTGGCGAGATGCATCCACGTCGGGTTGACCAAGGACGACGACGAAAGGTCTCCAGATGCCGCACGCTTGGCGAGCCGAGTGTACTTGTCGTTGGAAGACTGTGGCAGGCTAATGGCCGAGCTCGAGCCGGCGAGCAGCAGCGTTGCGGCTGCGACTGTCTTGAGGAATCCGGCTAGGTGCATTGTGCTACTTGATGTGCGCTTTGACGCCGTACGAAAGGTACTTGCTACTTTTGATTGATCCGAACGAGCTGCTGATGGTGGCAGTAAGTATGGAAAGCAGGACCAATGGAAGCTGCTACGGAGAGGGGGTTGGAGTCGAAGGAAGCTTGAGGTGTGCGCGGATGATGGTGACGGGAGGCAACAGCGAGGTAAGGAAGGCTCTGGTTTGGAAGAAAGTTTCAAGCAAGGACAAACAGGAGGCACTGTGGAGGCACAGTACAGGTCTTCGCACGAAATGTGTTCACAGCAACGATCCGTCTTTCAATCCATTCTCACGCCTCGTTCAATGTGCTCTGCAAAGCTTTCCGCAAAACGCTCGGCCTCGCTGAACGGCAAAGCATATCGATGTGCGTCTCGGAGCAGCAAACAAACGCCAGATCGTACGGCATTAAAAAAAAAAAAAAAAAGAGAGACAGATGTGCTGACCTCCCTACCACTGTATCTGGACACACACTGCTTTGCAGGCGCCAAACCCAGAACCCCCCCCCCCCCCCATACTTGCTCTTTCTCTTTGCACAGCCGGCCATTGTTGAGGGTTCAGAAAATCGCCATGGTTGGTTCTGTTTGCTGTTTTTCTCTTTTTCTTTTCTTTTGTGCTCGGTCTCGCCTTTCGCCTCGAGCTGTCCAGGACTGCATCCGAGACATGGTCGGTCGCCCAGCACCCAGTCGACACCCGCTCGGCCGCTCGTCCTGGCTCATCTTCATGCAGCTGCTCATCGGATTGCTCTCGACCGCGCTCATCTACGTCATTGTTGTGCACTTGCCTGCGCAACTCTACCCGCCGCCCAAGCCCAAGAAGCAGGACCCGGAGAAGGCGCAGCTGCTGGAAAAGTCCAAGTCGATCCTTCCGGCTTGGACGCACGAGTACTCGCGCGCCGTGATGCGAGCTGCGTGGTGGCTGTTCGCCTCGTCGTTTGTGCTGTTCTACATCACCGTGTTCAGCCAGCTGGTGGCGAGCAAGATCGAAGAGTCGTACTGTTCCGTGCTGTACTACAACAAGATTGCGACGTACGGTGACAACTAGAGCCCTCCTCACCGCATAGGTCTGACCCCTTTCTCTCGTCATGGTCTTAATCGCAGTTACCTGTTGCATTCTCCCAACTTTTCCCACTCGGTGTCTTTCTTTCGTTTAGTCATGGTTGATCAATCACGTTCCATCGCAGTCAAAAACCCTTGTGATCGCAGATGAATGGATTGTTGCAGAAAGTAGTGCTGAGCAGGCCGGATGCGAATGAGCTTTTGCTTAGACCACCAACGTATCGCGCCAGCTCTCATACTCCCGAATCATAAGCGACGTAATCCGACGCTTGACCGACAACGCCGCACTCTCGAAGTGCCTTTGCTCTACCACTTCGCACTCCAAATCCTCATCCATCGCCAACAACCCGGCCTCCTGACACACCGACACAACTTCAGCCCCTGAACACCCTTCCGTCAGCTGCCCTAGCCTGTCCAAATCAACCCCATCCACGCTGACCGCCATCTTCTTCATCCTCGTCCGCAAGATCTCCCGCCTCGCCGCCTCATCCGGCGGGCCCACGTACACGAGCCTATCGAGCCTACCGGGCCTCAGCAGTGCCGGATCCAGCGTCTGCGGCCTGTTGGTGGCACCGATCACAACGACATCGGACATGGCCTCGATGCCGTCCATCTCGTTGAGCAGTGTTGCAATGATGCGGCTGTTGAGCGCGTCAGCTTCTGCGTCGCGGCTGCAAGAGAGCGCGTCGATCTCGTCGAAGAAGACGATGCTGGGCGCGGCTGCTCGTGCTTTCCTGAAGGTGTCGCGGATGGCGCGTTCTGATTCGCCGACGTACTTGGAGTAGAGTTCGGGGCCTTTGACGGCGAGAAAGTTGAGTCCGGACTCGGTGGCGAGCGCACGTGCGATGAGGGTTTTGGAGCAGCCGGGCGGGCCGTAGAGCAGCACACCGCGTGGCGGGGAGACGCCTAATCGTGCAAAGGCAGCGGCGTGCTTGATGGGCCACTCGACGAGCTCACGGACTTGCGATTGGACTGACTTGGTCGACAGCGCTCCAGAACCACCGGTAGACGGTGTGGAGGAGCCGGCGATGTCGGACCAGTACACCTTGGGTGGCTCGAGGAAGATCTCGCGCATCGCTGAGGGTCGGACGAGCGATAGAGCTGCGTGTAGGTCGGCGGCGGTCACCTTGTCGAGCGTCGTCTCGATAGCGTTACTCTTGCTGGCACTTGTTGAGGTGTCGAGTGACATGGACTGAATCCTGGCCTCGAGCTGGTCGGACTCGGACTGACGACGTGCAAACGTACGACGGACAGCGCGCATGCCAGCCTCGCAAACGAGCGCAGAGAGATCAGCCCCAACATAGCCATGGGTGCGAGCGGCGAGCTCGTCGATCTGCTGTTGCGTGAGATCGTGCGGAACAGATCGGATGAGCGTGCGGATGATCTCGCCTCGAGCGGCGGCGGTGGGGATGCCGATCTCGATCTCGCGGTCCAAACGGCCGGGGCGTCGGAGGGCCGGGTCGATGGCGTTGGGCCGATTCGTGGCAGCCAGAACGACGACACGAGCAGGCCCCTTGAGTTTCGACCGCTGGAGCTTCACCTCTGTATCGCGTCCAGAGCCTTCATCGTCTTGCTGCGCGTCGTCGTCGTCACCTTGATCATCGTCAACCTCCTCCATCCCATCGAGCAGCGTCAGCAGTTGCGCCACCACCCTTCGCTCGACCTCGCCCGCGCCGTCCGCATTGGCACCCTGGCCGGTGCCGCCCTCTCTCCTGGGCGCCAGAGCGTCGATCTCGTCGATGATGATGATGCACGGGCTTTTGCGTCGAGCCTCTCGAAAGATGCTGCGGAGCTTGGACTCGGTCTCGCCGTGAAACGCGGATGAGAGCTCGGGCCCGTTGATGGTGAGATAGGACGAGCCGGTAGCAGCAGCAACTGCACGTGCAAGCGACGTCTTCCCCGTGCCTGGCGGACCGTAGAGTAGGACACCTTTGGGCGGCTTGAGGCCGTACTGAACAAAGATCTCGGGAGACATGAGCGGCATCTCGATCAAGGTCTTGATCTCGGCGATTTGTCGATCCAGCCCGCCGAGCTTGGAGTATGGATCTTCTTTGGGTTTGCTGAGCGCCTTTTCGGCGGGTAAATCTCGCGCTCTATTCGACTCGGCGTTAGGGGCAGAGGTGCTGATGGAGACGTCCGTAGTGCGACTCACCAAGCACACCTGTGTCGTGCTGCGCGTGTAAGTCGAGACGGTCCATCCTTGCTGCCCATCCACATCGACGATGCCAGAGATCAACAGATGATACAGACTTCCCTGAAAAGTCAACGACAGCTGCTGACCGAGACCAACGCACTCGAGGTCGGTGAGACACTCTTTCGCGTGGACGGTGAGCATCTGGCGGTCGGACTTGCCAAGCTTGGCCAGTGAGGTCGAAGAGGCGACAGACTGCTCTGCAGATACAGCGAGCGTGATGTTGGCGGCTGTGGGAGGTTTTCTGAGCGTGCTCTTGGTCTGCGTCGCGTAGAGAGGAAGAATCGAGACGGTCTGGCCAGGCTGCAGACCGGTGGGCAACTGAGCGGCGACGGGGAGGCGAGTGGTTCCAGCTTCCAGGGCGAAGGATGGCCATACGGTGCCCACGATGAACTGATCGTTGGAGTCAGAGTTGTCCGCGATGATCAGCACTGCATCGCCCGTCTGAAGCTTCAAAGAGCGGATGATGTCGACGGGGAGCAGCACTTTACTACGAGAGGAGCTGCTTGCTGCTGTGCCAGCCTCGACGACTCGAACCTGGGCCGAGGTACTCGCAGTCGCAGCCTGCTTTGGCTCTCCAGGCGGTGCTAGGATGCCGCTCATGATGAGATTGAGGCAAAGATGAAGGTATTGGTGAGGAAGAAGAGTGCAAGACAAACAAACTCCTTTTTTTTTTGTTTTTTTTTGTTTTTTTTTGTTTTTTTTTGTTTTTGTTTTTTTTTTTTTTTCCCATGTCGTACAAGGCCGATCTAAAGCTCGGATCTCGGAGAAGCCTTCGAATAGCGCTTGGTTTTGGACCCTGAAAGAAACGTCCTTGTGCGACCTTACCTCGACCATCATCAACATCATCATCAAAGAGGAAGATCAAGCTCGGATCTGGTGGTCCGCCATCTAATAATGTCGCTGGATCAGACCCACTACGACGTGGCCATCTTCAGCACCGGCTTGACACAAAGCATCCTGTCAGCCGCCCTCGCCTCGGCTGGACTGTCGGTGATCCACATTGACAAAAACGACTACTACGCGGATCAGTGGGCCAGCTTGACACTGTCCGAGCTGCTCAAATGGGCGCAGAACATGCAGAGCAGCTCTTCGGGCTCAACATCTCGCATCGACGACATCCAGCTCAGCTTCCCGTCTTCGAGCAAGGCTGACGAGCAGGCGACACGAGAGCCTTGGGAGCTGCCCGAGTCGCTGGCGTCTCTTGACCGCCACTACGCTATCTCGCTCGCTCCCACTTTGCTGCCTGCGACAGGACCGTCGATCGACTGCCTTATCCGATCCAAGGTCTCGTCCTACGCTACGTTTCGCTTGCTCGAGCGCACCTGTGTTGCATCCACCTCGACCACCTCCGACGGCACGTTGACGACGTTGACCAGCGTCCCCGCAAGCAAAGAGGACATCTTCAAGACCAAGACCCTCTCACTCATCGCCAAGCGCAAACTCATGAAGCTGCTCGTGTACATCGGCGGCGAAGACTGGCCCTCGGACCTGGCGCGCAACCCGCACACCGCGCAACGGCCGTTTGTCGACTACCTGGCCGACGTGCACAAGATGCCGCCCGATCTCGTCGACGCGGTGGCGTACGGCGTGTGCCTGTGCGCCACGCCGACGGAGAGCACAGAGGTGGCGATGGCGAGAGCGAAGAGCCACATGCAGAGCGTGGGCAGGTACGGCAATGCGGCGTATCTGGTCGGGCAGTATGGCGGGGCGGGCGAGCTGGCGCAGGGCTACTGCCGCGCGTCGGCGGTGAAAGGGGGGATGTTTATCTTGGCGCATGGGATTGGGTCGGTGAGGCGCGGAGAGGGTGGGAGGTGGGAGGTTGATGTTGACGGGGTGGAGAGTGGCGTGACTGCGGATTATGTTGTGTCGAGCGACGAGGTGCTGCTGCAGCTGGGTGTTGCTGGCGGTGAAGGGTTGGCGTCCGAGGCGAGGCAGAGGGTGATGTATAGGGCGGTGCTGGTGCTCGATCGACCTATCCGCTTTACACCGTTCAGTAGCAACGAAGCATCAGAGACTTCTGATCCGCCAATGGACCTTCCACCAGAAACGGGCCTGGTCGTGTTCCCACCAGGCTCGGTCGGCAACAACACCAACACGGTCACGGTGCTCGTGATGGGCGAAGGCACGTTTTCATGCCCCAAAGGTCAATACGTCTACTACGTGCAGACCGAGGCATCTGCCGACGACGGCACGCAGCGATCCGCGCAGCAGGTGCTCCAGCCTGTCCTGGACCGAGTCATTGCCCTCACGAACGATGCCCTGCCCTCCGAAGCATCTCCACCGCTGCTCCAGCTCACATACCGTCAACCCATTCCCCTTTCATCTGCCGACTCGGTTTCTCCAAACCTGTCGAGCATCACATTCCCACCGCCATCCACCAAGCACCGCCAGCCAGTAACGTCCATCTCCGGGCTCACGGACGCCGCTGTGCACTTGGCCGAACAGGTATACTACGACATTCTAGCATCACGAGCCGCGCCACCCGCGGATGAGTGCGGCACTTCGCACGCGGACAAGCTGCAGTGGATCCATCGGACGCTAGAGACGCAACGGCGGGAGCGCAAACGCCGCAAGCGCAGGGATCCGGCCGAGTACCAGGGCAGGGGCGGCAGAGGCGTCGATGACGGCGTCACGCGCTCACATGACGAGGATGAGGAGCAGGGGGAGGGAGAGCAGGTTACAGTAATGGGCTTCTTCGAGTCGAGCTCGGATCAAGACGGTGGTGATGATGATGATGACGACGACGATGACGATGATGGTGCTGAGGCTCAGTGAAGTGTTTCGTGCACGCATGGTGTGTTGTCCACTAGACCGCTCGCACTCCACGCTTGAAAACGGACTTGCGCATCACACGCGCGTCGTCACTCGCTTGAAAGAACAGATAAAAGAGTTGAACATTGCATGACGCGGCCCAATCACCTGCGCGACTGACGATTGACCTGGTTCTTGAACTTGCTCACCTTCCCACCCGCAGTCGCCGCACCACCACGCGACCCACCCTTAGACCTCTGCAGCGCCCCGCCAGCCTTGCTATTCGCGCGCAGCGCATCGTACGCATGCTGCGCCTTCTTGGCCTTTTTACCGTTCCGTCCATCCAGCCCAGCACCTCGGAACAGATCGCCAAACTCTTCCTCCATACCACCGCCGATCCTCCTCCTGCCGTCGCGGCCGGAGCTGAGCCCTGCACCGCCGAGGGCGACGTCGGCCTCGTCGCGTCTGCGCTTGCGCGCGTCCTTCTTGGACATGACGAGGCGCGTGAAGTTTTCCTCCTCGAACTCTTCCATGCGTGCGAGGGCCTTGGCGCGGGACGAGGTGGCGGAGGCGAGACGCCCACGCCCGCCGACGCCGACACCGCCGGAAGACGCTTCGTACGGGTTGGACGACATGCCTGCGGTGAGATCCGAGAGCAGCGCTGAGTTGCGCGTGATCGACGAGGACTTGTCGGAGGCAAAGCGAGGGTCCTTTTTGTTGCCGCGTGCGTCGGGATCGTACGACATGGGCACGAGCTTCGGCGGTCGGTACACGGCGGTCTTGCCACCATCGTCGTCTCCGTCCGAGTCAGAGTCAGACGGAGAGTCGCGCCTGGACGATCGTTGTCTGGATGCACCGTTGGACTTGGCGTGCGTACGAGCCTTGTCCTGCATGAACGCAGACGGGTTGGGTCGGAATGCGAGATCGTCGTCGCTTGCATTCTGGGCGTCGTCCTCGTCATCGCTGCTCTCACCCTTGCTCTTCTTCGTTTTAGCGGATGCAGGCTTGGATCGACCCAGGAGCACCTCCTTGTCTGCATCCGCAGCAGCACGCAGCAGCTTGTCCATCTGATACTTGAGACGACTCTCCAACGGACGAAGCTTCTCGAGCATCAGTCGCAGCTTGACAAGGTCTTGAACGAGGTCTGCCGGTCCTTGTTGTGCAGCATTGTCGCGGCTGCTGCTGCTAGCAAGCGATCGACCCGAAATCTTGGCGATGCAGACCGCAACGACGTGGTGGAGATAGTCGAGCATGGCATCGTTTTTCACCGTGAGCAGCGAGATTCCGTCAGGGTATGCGAAGGGGTTTTGGCTAGAATCGCTAGATGCTGCATCGACTACGTCCTTTTCGAAGGCCTTGACCGAGGTGCTGAGCGCCGAGACGGATTTTTGGATGGACGAAAAGAGGTTGGAAATGTCCTTTGGCGCCACTGCTGTGGCTGTCATTGTGGATGCCGCCATCTTCGAGCTTGGACATGTGTGTGGTAGATGGTTGAGGTGGATGAGGTTGTTGGCAGTTCGGTTTTCGCTGCTTTTTCTGCTTTTCTTCGAGCCAAAAAAAAAAAAAAAAAATTCGAGATTCTGGCAATTTTAGCCCGACTTCCGAAGTTTTTATTTTGGTGAATTTGTCAGAT
>JALCCG010000079.1:0-48130 GCA_023212695.1 Sporisorium sorghi | reverse complement strand
AAAAAAAAAAAAAAAAATTCGAGATTCTGGCAATTTTAGCCCGACTTCCGAAGTTTTTATTTTGGTGAATTTGTCAGATCGATGATTACTCTTGGCATTGCAATTTATTTTTTTTTGCTCTCGGCCGCAAAGCTGCTGCTGAGGATGCCGGTCACCTTTCGGTGAGTGTGGAAGCCACGAGGTGCGGGCACAAGATGTTACGCTGGCGCAGTATGGCACGAGTAGCTAGCAACGGTGATGATATTGGTGAGGAAAGACTACGGAGACAAGCCTCGCTTACAAAGGGGTCCGCGAGGTGGCGGAGCACAATATCTTCTCGTACGATAGTGTCTCGTGCGAGAAAGGGTGCTCAGGCGTAACACAAGACGACTCTGCTCGGGTTCGATGTCAAGCTGCCCATTTGCGCTCCGCCGACTGGCACTTGGACCTCACACGGTATCCCTCCCTTTCCCTCCCGCCTCGTCGTGGACAAGGCTTGGGCACTCTTCCGAGGCATGGTGCGAGGCAGTACACAAGTTGAGTGCGAGCCAGATTGTGTATCTTGCTGTGTGTGACTGCAAAACTGCCAACCTGCCAACCTAACTTGGTAAAAGCAGATGCTACGATGAACCATAAGTTGGGGATCCCTCGCCCTCGTCGGTGGTCGGTGGTCGGCGACGTTTTGTTGCCGCCGCTTTACCCCGCAGCTTTGAGACCCTCGTTGATCGTGTTTTTTTTCCCCACACTTTTCTCTGCTGCCTCCGCAGCTTTCCTGTAGCCGACGCATGCCGTTCTCCACGCTGCCGTGCCTGCTGCCAGGCAGGGAGGGAGGGAGGGTTCTCTGTCCTTAATTGTGCCGAGGCCCCAACCATCTATCCAAAGTCTGTCGACGCTTTCTCCTGGGACTACCATCCAAGTCATCACCATCGTCCCCCTTCATCCCCAGTCAAGTGCACAGCCCTAGCGTCGATCGTCAACAATGAAGCCAGAACCAACCGTATCAGCAGCTGCCGTCCCCTCGTCCTCCGCCGCCGCCAAAGATACCCGCCGCCGTCCGTACAGATCGTGCGATCGCTGTCGCAAGAGCAAGCGCGCATGCAATGCCGAGCACGACTCGGTGGCCGAAGCGATCAGCAAGGGTGTCGCGTGCTCGAATTGTAGCAAGAAGGGCAAGACGTGTACGTTTCAGCATGTTTTGGCTATTCTTGGTGGTGTGCCCGGATGTTCGGTGCAGGGTGGGCGATCTTCGGTGGCTGCGAATGGGGAGGGTGACGGTCTAGTTGAAGGTCAAGGCGAGCTGCAAGGTGCGGCGACAGCCTCGACCGTCGATGCAGCGAGAACAGCATCGGACAGCTCTTGGTCATCGCTCTCAACATCGCAGAAGCGCAACAAGGTCGCTTCCCCCAGTTCAACGTCAAAGAGAGCCAGACTCGAAGCCATCGCAGCCCTCAACACCCTGCTCACTCTCTCCCCGACCTCATCCACCCCCCGCATGACGAGCACCATCGACCACATAACCCTCAACACCAGTCTTATCCGCGTCTACAAAGGTGCGGCCGAGCACGCGCTCAAGTGCTGGATCACCTCATCCAACACACCCTACATGCTCTCGAGCCGCTGTTCACCCTCTGGGCCCAGTCAGCAGCTGGTGTACTGGCGCATCTGCGAGCTGGACCGCGGGGCACGCCTCCTCCTCGGCCATGCGAGCCGCGAGCGCGAGATCACGGATGCATTCCACGCTGTCGTGCTCGCCTTCGCCGCGCAGTGGAGCCCGCGCTGCTTCACCGGCGGTAGGATCTCGCAAAGCACTGCTGTACTGGCTCTGCGTCGTCATCGACACCGAAACAAGCGTCCTCCACCAACACCCGCCCGTCCTCTGCGACGAAGACACCCATACCCTCCCGACCACCACCTCCAACATCTGGGACGAGCACATCATCACCCTCTCCACCCGCAACCACCGCCTCAACCACTTCATCACCTTCTGGACACCCCGCTCTGACCCCACCAAAATCGCCGCCACACTCTCCTTCTCCACGCCCGTCAAAGTCGTGCTGTTCCGGCACATCGGTCGCCTACAACTCTCGTTCCTCCGGCGCGCCCCGCCAGCGTTACAAGCTGCACCACCGACTGCGACCCCGACTCGCCTGACCCACACGACACCGACGCCGACGACGACGACCTCGTCCGCTACAGAGCTTCCCTCGTTTGTGGCTAGATTCGGACCCCCCCCCCCCCCTTCGACAGCCTAGCAGCACAGATCCACCGAGCAAACAATCACTCGCTGAAAGAAAAGCTCTGAATGTCCATTACGTTTGTGCGTATTAGCGAATGTGTGTGTTTGAATGAAAGAGAGAGAGAGAGAGTGTGTGTGTGTGTGTGTGTCTTTGTGAGTGTGAGAGAGAGAGCGAGAGAGAGAGAATGAATGCACAGCAAGCAAAAGTGCGCGACTCTGTCGGCGCCGAACGCAGTATGAGATACAAGTGAAAGTCGAATGTGGTGTTGTTGAGAGAGAGACAGATGCAAAGAAGAAGAAACTTGCGGGAAGAGCGTGCCCTCGAGGGACCGATCTGGTCGTGTCCGCTCGCGCGCGCTGGCAGACTTGCAAAAACAAAGTGGGATCGTAAACGATCGAGGCGACGGCGATGTATCCTATCATCAGTTCTGACCGACGGCGATCTGGTTCGAAGGCACAGGGCTCGCCTGCGGGTAAGGCTGAACAGGCGAACCGGGCTGCGTGCTGTTGGGTGCCGCACAGCCTTCAGGGTAAAGCCTGTTGCGCGGCCAGTAAGCGCCATAACCACCTTCGTCCGCAGTGCCACCCCAGACGGTGTAGTTGGCGTTGGTGTAGGCCGCCATGTGACGGTTGATGTAGTCGGCGGTGGGGAAGTCTGGAGGATCGCAGCCCACATTCTCGGCCTCGGGATCCTGGTAGACGCGCACCCAGTCGACCGACATGACGGCGGGCCAGCGGAGGTGGCGCCAGTCGGGGGTGCCAAAGTTCTGACTGATACCCAGGTTGAAGATGATGTACATGGGCTCTTCGGGGATGGGTCGGTCGCTGATCTTGCTGACGGGATCGGCAGCAAGCGCAGCAGCGTTGACCCTCCAGGAGCGCCTGCCGTTGGACTCCCAGTCGATGTAGCCGTTCGGACCGGGCTCGTACTCGAATGCGTACGTGGCGAAACTGCCATCGCCACCGCGCTGCACGGCGAGCTGCGAGGCCATCGAGATGCCACTGAGCGCCTGCTGGTCGTTCTGGCCATTGTACGAGTTGAGGTGCGACTGAGGCTGGAAGAACTCGTAGGCGGGGCCGGTGGTGTTGGTGATGTTGTAGTACATGTTGAAAGGCGCGGTCTGCATCGACTGGGAAACGGTGAGGCCGAGTGTGCCGTCGACCTGAGCTTCAAACACGTCGATCTCGGGTGCGCTGCGTCCACGCAAGGTACCGTCGCTGAGGACGGGGCCAGGGTGGTCCTCGCCAGCGCAAGTGCAAGCGGAAAGACGCTGGCCGGGCAGGAACGAGAGCGCCGTCGACTCGGCCTTCCTGTTCCACATGACATCACCACCGATGGCAGCAGCGGCGGGCTGACCGTTCGCATCGGTCTGGTTCATGAGCGTGCCGACATCGCACGCACTGTACGAGTAGGGCCAGGTTCCGTCTGTCGTAGCACCGTATCCTGCACGTCCGAGGTTACCCATGGTCCAGAAGGCGGGCCACAGACCGGCAACACGAGGAGCACCTGGCAACTGGACGCTTGCTACGAGGTAGCCGCCGGTAAAGCAAAACTTGTTCCACGAGGTGAGGAAACCGCCGCGGAAGTTGAGGTTGTTGGTCTCGACTTGGTCGAGGGTGATCTTGAGCGCACCATCGGCAGTGGTGACGGCTTCGGGCGAGTACCACTCGTAGTTGTTGGTGGCCCAGTAATGCAGATCGGAAGCCTCCCAGTACGGATCATCGCCAGGGTAGAAGGAGCGACCGGGGGTGTTGAATTCATCCGAAAAGACGAGCTTCATGGTCTTGCTGCCGTCCGGGCTGAGACGCGTCATGGCATCTTGAGGCGTTTCGGGATCGATGAGCGAGGAGCGGAAGCCAGGGATGCTGGGCATCTGACCGGACGCGTTGACACCGCCGAGGTTGTATCCTCCCTTTGTGCTCTCGTTATGACGAGTGAGATACGAGATGATGGGGTAGCCACCGAAGAGCAGCACGAGACCTATCGAGAGCAAGGCGAGCACGCCGATGTTGAGCACACCGCGCTTGCCGACACTGCCGCCGAAGCAGCCGTGCTTGGTGTGCATGTGCGCATCGGGGTTATGGAGGTCGTCGTCTGGCTCGTCCTTGCCATCCATGATATCCCATGAGTAAGGGTTGTTGAAGTAGTCGGGCGATTCCGAAGTGGACGGCGACATGCCTACGCTAACGGCTGAGCCGACGAGGGAAGCGGGCAAGCTGAAAGGATCGCGAACAGCGCGTGGATTGACCTTTTGATCGTTGGGGTGAAACGAGAGCGGTCTTGACATGCCCAAGTTGGCGTAGCGTCTGGAGCCTGGGCTTGGCGAGGCTGCGTCGAGGCTGTACGAGAGGGTGGAGAGGTCGTGTGTGTCGACGCTGTGCTGCGTGTTGGGGCTGTTGACTTTGACATCTTTGAGGTCGGCGCTATCCGAAGTGTCCGGGTGGTCAACGTAGTGGAGAGCGGCCATCCCGTCGTAGGCGTCTTGGTCGTCTTCGCTGCCCGAGTGGAGGCTGGAAGCGGTGGAGCGGATGAGGCTGCTTGTGCGTGGGTGAAGGGAGCGGTCGACGCTGAGCTCGGATCTGCCTGGGATGCGTCTGAGATGTGGCGAGTCGAAGCTGCTGTCTCTGGTTCGGTTGGTGAGGTGAGCAGGGAGCAAGGGCGAAACGGAAGTGGCGGGAGAGAGCGGTGTTGAGGCAGCAGCAGCAGCAGCGCGCGCCGCAGCGTCTCTATCGATCGAGAGAGGGTTGGGCGTCATTGTGATGCTGTGCTGAAATTGCGGTGCTAGAGGAGAAGCTTGTGACGTTTCGGAAGAGGGTGATGCGCACTTGCGCTTTTGCTCTCCTTCTCTTGTTCGGGTCGTGTGCCAATCTAGTCACTGAGCATCTAAAGGGGGGATTCGCGTGCGCTGCTCGAGAGCCAAGGCTGATCTAGAACTGCAGTGTGCCGATCGAGAAGAAGCTCCATGCAATCCGTGGCAAGTGAAAGCAAGTCGGTAGTGATGAACAAGCTCGAAATGAAGTCAAATTCAAAAGGAGCGTCGGGGCTGCAGCACCAGAACAGAAGCGCAGAGGTTGTCCAAGATCAGAGTCGACTCGACAACAAAAGCACTTGGTGGTTGCAAGAGAGAGTAGGGGAAAAGGATCAAGGTTAGGAGACGGCGGTCGAAAGGATGAGCTTGAGGTGCAAGGACGATGTGGTTGGGTGAGAAACAAGACGAGGTGATAGTTGAGAGAGGTAGTAGCAAATGGAGAGAGAACCCATAACTCGGTAACGGGACTTGTTCACATTCGAGACGACCAAGGCGGTGGATCGTCACGGGCAGTCTGGCGTAGGCACTGCATCTCTGCTACAGTACTTTTGCTCTCGGAGTCAATTCACCGCCGCACGAACGAGGCCCGCATCAAAGGGGAGCGAGTCGAGAGGATAAAAAAAAAAAAAAGAAAGAAAGAAACGAGGGGGGGTCCATTCTCAGTGTGCGAGGAGCAAGCCAAACATCGACAACGAGGCCACAGCGTACTCTAGCTGCTGCGCTGATCAAAGGGCGACGACGGACCGAGACAGAGGGGCGGAGCGGCTGCTTGAGAAGAACAATGAGAGCCGAGCATGAATAGAAGCGCTGGCCCCAAGCTTGAGACCAACAAGAAAAAAAAAGAAAAAAAAAAAAAAAAAAGCAATTGGTTCGGTAGAGGTCACTTCTCCTCCTCCTCCTCTTCAGTCACAGTTGCCAACAAACAAAGCCTCTTCGCACACTTGCACTTGCGCAGAGTCTCTCTTCGCTGCTCAAGCTGCGTAGTGCACGATTCGGCTGCTCCGCCGACGCCGCGTTGCTTTGAGACACATAGCCGAGGCGGAGCAAAAAGAGTGAAAAAAAAAGGAACGCGACCAACAGCGTGTGACAAAGTGCCCAAATGTTCGAAAAAGGATTTGCGGTGTCTCATTTGATTTGCATTTTGATGTGCATCTGAGCATTCGAAAAAAAGGGGGTCCGTCGCGCTGTCGAACAGCAGCAAAAAATCGAATCGACCCGAAATTGTGCGCTCCGAACGCGATGGACAGCAGCAGCAGCGGAACTGAAAAGCTTGACCGAACGCTCGGCTCCTTTTCCTCTCCCTCTCTCTCTCTCTCTTTGCTTTCCCGCTCGGTGATTTTAGAGAAGAAGCGATGGCGCCTGATCTGTGGGAGCTGCAGATCGCGCAACAAGAAATTTCACACGCTGGCCAGCCAGCAGCAGCAAGCAGCGAGTTTGCGCATCTGCACGTCTGCACGGCGACCTTTCGACGTCCGCGCCGACCGCCATTGTTACATTCGAGTCCGGCTTTGACCGTACAGAACAGTAGCTCACTTTGAGAGACGTAGCTCAGCTGGACCAAGGCGGTGAGTGAAGCATCGACATTGTTCGACGTGACTGCAGGTTCCGGTTCCAGTTCCAGTCTACCTTCCAGAAATGTAGCCAGTCTACAGTAAATTGGCGTGCTTTTTGGACTGACCATGAAACGTCGCTCGCATGAGAGTCGCGTGCGTGCGTCGAAAACCTCGTTCGCAGAAGATCCCTTCGCTTCCAAAGAAATGGATCGTCAGAACGGGCATCGACCACCTTGATACCGATACGATTCGCCATGCACCTCGCGATCATGGTCAGCTATGCTTTGATTGCAACGACGCAGCTGCGACCACCAGAAGCTAACCTTACGATCCGGGCAACCTTGTTATCGTTCTGTCTTTTCGGTTTTGGGGGCCTTACTCGAGGTTAACACTCGGCGAGCTAGCGTCAGAATCGGGCCACGTCGAGCCTCAGCTTGAGACGAACAGCGAGCTGCCCCGACATGTGTCGCCTCGACACGACGAGTTCTGGTGTTTGCGGCTCCAGCGGCTCCGCACGTGGAAAGACGCGAGGAATGAGATTCCTCCTCTCGGTCTTTGCATGTCCACGCCACGCCAACTCTGCCACACACGTCTGTCTGTTCTGTCTCTGAATCCCGACGTCTTGCCTCGCGGATCAACTAGTCCGGACTCCGCATTCTTTGTGTCAAGTGGCTATCAGCACTTTGCTCGCCACCTTCTTCATGTGTGCTCCTTGACAGTGTTAGAATTGCCGTTGCTCTTCGAAGCGACCTTCCGCGAAGTTTCTCTCGTACGATAGTTCGAGTCAAAGTCACGTGCTGCAGCCCCTGCATCTTTTTGAGCGTCTTTTTTGCGGGGAGCACGCAGAAGAAGAAAAAAAAAAAAAGTTGGAACTCGGAATTCCTCGAAAAAAAAAAAAGAAAAAAAGAAAAGAAAAAAAAAGTGAATTTTTTCTTGAAAGACGCACTGAGTTTGCTGTTCTCAGCGCTGTTGCTGCTTCTGCTGCGGTCAGCCAAATTTTTGGACATTATCATCGCAGTCGCTTTCGATGACTACAACCATATCCCATCGTAGCGAACGTCCAAACGCACACAACCACTTCGCACACCAAGCGGCCCAGTAGAGCGCTTGTGTCCGCACAAGGTGAGTCGCTTCAGAAAAGAGCAGATGCGGGCAGCGTCACGAGCGAACCTGTCAAGTGTGTCCAAGTAGGACCCTGGCTACCGCAGTCGTGCCGCAGTCGATTCTGCTTGAGAGAGAGAGAGAGAGATCACACGTCGAACAACGCTGACCTCGTCTTGCCTTCTACAACAGCTTGGGCCGACTTGCGCAACTAGGCTCATCATTGCACGGAAGCAGCATTCAACGGGGCGTGGTCCCTCGGCCACGGCCACGTCACCCGCCAACTCCTCCTCAACCTCCATCATCAATGCAGCCGGCATCCCCTTCACCAATGGTCCAGTACAGCTTCCACCAGCTCCCATCTCCTCCTCTTCCGTCGTACCTTTGATCGCACATCATCATGCGCTTCCCGCCGCGCCGTTCGGTGCGACCGGACACCAAGCTCAGTCGGTGCCGCTTGGCGTGAACCCGACCGATGCTGCTGCAGCTGCTGCTGTAGCTGCCACCAATCTCGCGCCTTTGCCCGACATTTCTGCTGCAATCAGCAGCAATCCGCCCTTGGTAGCTCCAGCTGCAGCGTCCATTACACCGACCAATGTCGATGCGTCGACCGGCAGTATGCTCGATGCCCAATCCATACAGGCGCAGGTGGAAGCGCTGATCCAGTCCACCTCGAGCTCCGTGGTCGCCAATAGCGCCAACAATCAGCCGTCCATGACACAAAGCCTTGCATTGGCGCCTGCGGTATCCGTTCCAACAGCAGCAGCACCGACCCCGATTAGCACTCAGAACACTGCGCTGGCCACCATCGACGCAACTGAAAACTCAACATTGCAATCGGCAGGAATCGTTCCGGCACCATCGGAAGGAAGCAGTGTACCTGCACCATTGATTTCGGATGCATCGATCGACGCGCCGGTTCCGCTCGGGACGAGCTTTCAGAACACGTTTGCGCAGTATCAGTTCCCACAGGACCACGACCGAGCGCTCAAGGAGGCAGTCCTTGCAACCACGTCGGCCACGGACGCCGCGACTCCTGTCAAGAAGGAAGCAGACTCCGCTCCTCTCATGACCAGGGAGGAGGAGGAGAGAGCGGCGGATGCGCTCATCGCCGACATCGATGTTGCAGACACGACACCCGCCACCGCACAACCTTCCAAGCCAGAGCCGTTCTCGGGTGCTGACCTGGCTGCGGCTGCCAAAGCGATTGGAATCGAGGCGGACGCCGACTTGCTCGGTGGAACGAGCGAAGACCAGCGTGCCTTGGCCGCAGCCATCAAACGTCTGGGCGACGAGCACGGCGAGGCTGCACAAAAGGCGATTCAGCAGGCGGCGGCGGCGGCGGCGGCTGCGGCGGCGGCACGAGCTTCGCAGGAGCTGGCAAGGGCTGCAGCCAGGGAGCAAGGAGCTGTGCTCAACTCTGGCGCGGATACGCAAAACGTTGCCGGCCCATCCCGGCTGGCGTCGTCGGCTTCGCCTGCTGCTCGGCCCCGCTCGGGACCGGTGAAGCGCTTCCCGTGTCCCAAGTGCGACAAGGCATTTGCGCGCGCGTACAACCTGAACACGCACATGTCCACGCACGATCCGGATCCGAACCGCGCCAAGCCCTTCGCGTGTCCGTATCCCAGCTGCAAGTCCGAGGGCGGCCGCTCGTTCAGCCGCAAGCACGATCTGCAGCGCCACGTCGCGAGCATCCACGAGAACGAGGCGGAACCAGGCATCCACGGTGACCCTGAAGAGGTGGTCGGTGGCGATACGGGCGGGCTGGTGTCGCTGGGGCTGGGCACGCCGGGCAAGAAGTTCCGGTGCGGCAACTGCGGCAGGTCGTTTGTGCGTCGAGATGCGTGCCATCGTCATCAGTGCGATGACAGGGAGCGTCCGTTCGGGCGCACGTCGAGGTCGCCGAGGGGCACGCCGTATGCAACGTCGTCGGTGTCGCCGCGGCCGAGCACTTCGCAGGGTATGCTTGGCGGTGGTAGTGGCACGCCGGTCGGTGGAGCGCTTGGCAGGTCTACGGCTGCTTTTTCTCCGTCGTACGGTGCTGGGGGCACGGTGTCGAGAGGATCGCCCTCGGCAGCTGGAGGAGCAGGTGTGGCGGCAAAGCAGCAAGGAGGGAGCAGGCATTTGAGCAGCAGCTTGTCGAAGGAGGTGCAGGCGGTGGCAAAGCAGTTGCAGGCTCGCGTGGAGGCGCAATCGCCCTCGCCCGGTGTGCAGGGTCACGGTGGCGCTGCGCCTCATCAACGTCAGATGGCGCACGGCGGAGGTGGCGCAACAGCAGGAGCGGGAGGCGAGCGACGCAACTTCCCGTTCTCGGCCATCTCGCTGTACGCCTCGACGGGTCCTTCGAGCATGCATGCCAGCTCGACGAGCTCTTCGTCCGGCGGCAACAAGGCTCAGATTGCCAAGTGAAAGAGCGGCAAACCATGTATTTGTGTCACTTCGCAACTCTCGCCCTAGTGGTCGAGGTTTTTATCCTCTAATGTACTTTTATTCTCGTCTGTTCTTCTCTGAAGCGTATACCCCGTCATCGTCGTGTGTGCTGTGCTGCTTTCGAGGTTGCGATGCGATGCTCGCTGTGCAGCTCGAGGGGCAGCGATCAAAGGTGAGAGTGGGTGAGCAGCGATCTCACATCTTAGCAAAAAATAAAAATAATAAATAATAAAAGAATCGAAGACGCGCCTCGGTTCACAGGTTGGATTTCGGCAGCGGCACATCACACACGCAGCTCGACCTGGCAAAAGGCAAAAATGGGGTGACTTGCTTTGCGTCTGCGAAGGCGCGTGCGTTGCGTGCGTTGCGTGTGTGCCATCCCAAAAGTCGTACGTTCTTCTCTGAGCAGCAGCCGACACAGACGCAGAGCGCAGATCGATAGTCGGGAAATCGATTTTGGTTGGTTCGTTGCTTTCCCCCACCTTTCCTCCAACCCAACACTCTTGGTCTATTCGCTCAGCTCGACTCGGCAGCAGCTTTCTTCTCTACTCCCTTCTCCAATGCCAGCATTCCACGCAAGCGCCGTCGCACGACTCTCACAGACCGCTAGAATCATGGTAAGTCCCCTCATCCTCGTCGTTGTCCTTGTCGCTGCTGGCCCCACGGTAGCGCCCTTACACAGCCGAGGGAGCCATTGCTGACACTCGCTCTGCATCGCAGTCGCAGATCAACGACGTCTTCATCCTCTCGGCCGCACGCACGCCCATCGGCTCGTTCAACGGTGTGCTCAAGAAAGCCACCGCGCCCGAGCTCGGCGTCGTCGCCGTCAAGGCCGCCGTCGAGCGCGCCGGGCTCAAGCCGAGCCAGATCGAAGAGGTGTACATGGGCAACGTGCTGCAGGGCAACGTCGGCCAGGCCCCCGCCCGCCAGGTTGCGCTGAAAGCCGGTTGCCCGGATACCACCGAGGCCACGACGATCAACAAGGTGTGCGCCTCGGGTATGAAGGCTATTTCGCTCGCTGCGCAGAACATCGCCTTGGGCCAGCGTGGCGTTATGGTGGCTGGTGGCATGGAGAGTATGTCCAACGCTCCGTAAGTATTTCATTCTCATCGTGGTGGCGAGAGTGGCGGGATGGCTGCGATGGCATGGCGGCTTGGATTGGCTTTGGGCCCAAAAGGGTTGCGTTGGCGCGAGGAACGAGAGGCAGCTTTGCCGTCACTTCTTGCGGCAGTGCGCTCTTTCTTCGCGCTTTCGGGTCAGCGGAAAACGCTTCTGCTCGGGAATATGTTGCGACCGGCACAGCTCGCGCGAGATTTTGCCGTCTCGGGCCAACTCTAGGACGACGGCCTAACATTTTCCGAACACGTTCAGCCGGACGGACCCCTGGCTGCTTTCCCCACTTGGCCCGAATCCCGTCGACCTGTCCAGGAGAGCAGTAACCGCATGCTAGCCGCACAACGAATGCACCGCCGTGGAGCTGTCGACATCGACGCCGGTTCACTGCCCCTTCCTGCTGCGGCTGCATTTGTCCGGGAAGCAGCCCGGCAGTCTGGAGCCGTTCGAGGCGATCCCCAAGCATGTTTGACACAAGACACTTGCGCGACACCAATTTTCTAACCCCCGCTCTCTACCCTTTTGAACGCGAACAGCTACTACCTGCCCCGCGGCAACACGTACGGCCACATGCAAGCCACGGACGCCATTGTCAAAGACGGCCTGTTCGACGTGTACAACCAAGTGGCCATGGGCAACTGTGCGGAGAACACGGCCAAGACGCACTCGATCACGCGCGAGGAGCAGGATGCGTTTGCCATCGAGTCGTACCGCCGTTCCGCTGCCGCGTGGAAATCCGGTGCTTTCGCTTCCGAGATTGCGCCCGTGACGATTAGCGACAAGAAGGGGGACGTGGTTGTGAACGAGGATGAGGAGTACAAGAACGTGAAGTTGGAGAAGATCCCGACGCTGCGACCTGTGTTTGACAAGGCGGGCACGATTACGGCAGCGAACGCGTCGACGCTGAACGACGGGGCTAGTGCGGTGGTGCTGGCGTCGGGTGCGGAGGTGGACAAGCTGGGTGCGAAGCCGCTGGCGAGGATTGTGGCTTTTGCGGATGCTGCGTGTGCGCCGATTGATTTTCCTATCGCACCGGCGTTCGCTATTCCGAAGGCGCTCGAGCGCGCTGGGTTGGGCAAGGACGATATCGCGCTCTGGGAGATCAACGAGGCCTTCTCGGCCGTCGCGCTGGCTAACAACAAGATTCTGGGGCTCGATGCGAGCAAGGTGAACGTGTTGGGCGGCGGCGTTTCGTTGGGTCACCCGATCGGCAGCTCGGGAGCTAGGATCGTCGTGACGCTGGCTCATGCGCTCAAGCCCGGCCAGTACGGCTGTGCGGGCGTGTGCAACGGCGGCGGTGGCGCTTCGGCTATCATTATCAAGCGCGAGAACTGATCCGGGAGAAGCGCGCGATGATGAGCAGGTGATCCTTCTCACAAGCTCAGATGTGATCTGATGACGAAATAACAAAACAGAATCCAGCTTTCCACCATGCAATTGCTCGCTCGTGCCCACGCTGTGCTCGCATCACTGAACCCCATCGACACACTGTGCTTCCGAATGAACGGGTAGCGATGCATTCACATTCCCAAAAGTTGATTCAGGCCCACGCCGCAGCGCTCTCCCTCAACCCGCCCAAAAACGCATTACACCTCCTCACCTGCGCGACCTCTTTCTTCCAGTCCCTCAACTCCCTCTCCCGCTCCCCCGCCTCGGTGCTCACCTTCGCCAGCTCGCCCCTCTTCGCAAACACCTCCTTCCTCAACTCCCGCTTCTGCTTGCTCGCTCTCACCAGCTGCGTAATCAACGTCGTGCGCGTATCGGTCTTTTCGCTCAAATTCAAAAAATTCGCCCGGACCGACTTGCGCAACGCCTTGAGCGCCAGGAACGGCGCCTTGGCAGGCTGCTCCTCGATGGCGCTGCGCAGCTCGTCGTCGACAATCGACCAGATGATGTCCACGTCGTTGAGGTATTTAGCTGATTTGCGTTTGCGGGAGGTGTCGGGGTCGTCGGCGAAGACGAGCGAGAGCGCGCGTTTGAGCCGTTTCTGCGTTTCGCGGGAAGAGGGCGCGGCGGAGGTGGAGGCTGGCCGCCGTTGGCGCTCGAGTAGGGTGCGGTCCATGGCGGTCTCGTCGCCGTCCAGCTCGGAGGGTGCTTGGAAGAGGGCGCGCGAGAGCGGGATCGCTGCGGATTTGGGCGCTGCTCGTCCACCACGCGCTTTGGCCGCGGTGGGTGGTGCTTGCTTGGCGATGCGTTCCGTACCCGGGCTGCCCTGCCGGCGACGTTGTCGAGCGTCGAGATTGCGCTGAGCCGCGCGCGCAGCCGGCGAATCTGCGTTGGATGCGATGCTGAGCCGAGACGCGCTGACACCTCCCACACTAGGCCGCATCCTGCGCACCGACGAATCGACGTGAGACGACGACGCAGCAGGCGACGGGATCATCGGCAGCGACTCGTCCATCCCATCGTCCAATCCGCCATCCCAACCAGGCGGCGAGACATCCATCAGCCCAGCTGCGCCGCCCGCGCTACCTCCCGCGCTGGCGTCAGCGCTAGACCCCGAATACTCGTCGCCGATCTGACTGCCCAGCTCTTCCTCCTCCTCGTCGTCGTCCTCAGCTCTACTTGGCGACGCTGCACGCTGCTGACCCTGTTTGACGATACGCGACGGAGCAGGTGTGCTGCTGATGGGAGCCGACGTCCTCGGCCTGGCCATGCGACGCCCGACACCCATGCTTCCCGATGCATCCGTGTGCGGCGAGTACGGCAGCTCGTCATGCATCGGTGGCGGCGAGAAGGCGTTCAAGTCGGAACCGGCGTCAAAGGATGCTTCTTCCGCCGCCGCTCTTTGCTTGGCACCCGATCCTCGAGGTCGGCCCGGTTTGCGCTTGCCCAAGGACGAGTCGGCGGAAGTAGATGCATCTGGTCCCGTTGCGGCTGTGGATGCGGCTCCGGCTCTTTTGGGCGGCAGCTTGAACTGGAAATCACGCTGGATGGCTACAGCTGTACCGGCACCACGCATGCGCTCCTGTCGGCGGTCGGCGAATCGATTGGTTGAGGTGGTAGCCCTGGAAGCGGCGCTGCCATTGTTGGCGGCACCTCCACCGCGGGAGCTTGATGGCCTGCTGCTCATGTTTGGTCCAGGTTTGCGGATGTGAGTATTCTAGAGGGTGACAGTGTGATCCATGGGTGGGGCGCTTTGACGGTGATGATGATTGTTGTGATGGTGGTGGTGTCGATGAATCGAGTGTTGAGTCAAAAAAGCGAGCCAAAGTGGAGAGAGGGAGAGCTGAGCAAGACGCGTCTCGCCTTTTTCCTCGACGCGTTCCTCTCTTCCTCTGCTCAGCCGCTGCTTCTGCTTGCTTCTGCACCCCTGCATTCACCGCCTTTTCAGAAATCACAACTTTATTTCTGTCCAAAATCGCGCTTTTCTCCATCAACATCACCCATTCTCACAACCATCACCCACTCCCTTCTCCCTTTATCACAATGCCGCCACGAAAGTCCAGGCCCGCTGAATCATCGTCTCGAGCGGGCAACGTCTCGCTCAGCTCCACCGTCGGCGCACCCACACCCGCACGGCGCAGAAATATGCCCGCGGACTACTCGATCGCCTCAACCCTAGCTTCATCCACGCCAGCTGCATCAAAAAAGCGCGGTCGGCCATCCTCGAAAACCGCGCTGACGACGCCGGCGATGCGCGCGCTCACGTCAGCGGATACGAGCGGCGCGTCGACGTCGTATGCCTCTGCGTCTGCTGCGCCGCGAGCGAGGGGGCGGCCGAAGTCGATCCTGTCGACGCCGGGGAGTCGGACGCTGGCGTCGCCGCCGAACAGCGTGTCGTTTTCGGACCAGTCGGGGCGGAGGGCTGGAGGGGCGAAGAGGAAGGCTGCTGATGACGCGTCAGTGTCGAGTGCGCAGCGGCGCGGTCGACCTGCGAGTGGCGGCGGCAAGGCCAAGCAAGCGGCGCTGGGGCTGCCCAAGAGCCGACCCTCCCAAACAGCAGCTGCGCGTCACACTCGCCCTGATCCGGAGCTCGACCCGGACTCCGGCTCGGACGTCTCGCTCCTTGAAGATGACGATTCGGCCACCTCCGCATCCGAAACCGACCCCTCGCAATCCGACGACGAGCAGTCAGCTCCCTCGTCCTCGGACGAAACCCGCACGCGCACCCGCAAACGCAACCGCTGGCCCAGCGAAAAAGAACGCCAGCGCAAATGGCGCCGACTCAGCGTCGAAGAGCGCGAATGCGTCACCTCCGAAAGCGGCCTCATCTGGCGCACCGCCATCCCGCTGCTCAACTCGATGCCCAAGAACATCCGCTCGCTCGTCGCAGACAGCTTGACGCGCGCGTTGAACCGCATCGACGCAAAGCTCGAATCCGGCCTCGTACCCCCACTCGCCCGCCTACCCCCCGGTAATACTACCGCGGCGGCAAGACGCGACCTCGCAAGCAGCATGCTCGCATGGCGCATCGAGGACGAAGGCGCCGCCCTCCTCCGCACCGAGTCCACCCAACAAGTCGACCCCATGCAGCTCGGCATGAACGCCGACATCTCAACGCTTGAACATATGCTCTTGCCTGAAGCGGAGCACATCGTCCAGCTTTCCAAGACGCTGGCGCATCAGTCGGAGCACTTGGAGACTGCCACTGCCCGCATCGCCCGCCTCAAGCGCGACCGAAGACTCGTCAAGACCGCGGGCAACGAGGAGTACCCCGCCAACCTCGAGGCGCACGAATTGCTGTCCGTGGCAAACCACAACCCGGCGATAGACCCTAATCTGGCATCGTTCCTGCGGCTCTCGCACTCGGTTTAGATTCACAGCAATGCAAATCAAACGCAAAGCATGCGCGCGGACAAAACCCAAATGACTGTGATGAGATTCGACCATCGAAGAGCGCAGCAGACATGTGAAACAAACGACAGAGTGAGCGAAAGAAAAAAGAAAAAAAAAAAAGAAAAAAAAAGAGCAAGACGAACGAAAGAAAGACAGTAGTGATTGTTCTGAGTCAAAGAGATGGCGACAAGAAAGACGAATAGACGAAGGAAAAAAAAAAAAAAAAAAAAAAAAATGCATGCGCCGAGCACCTTTTTGGTAGGGAGGATGGCAAAGAACCTCATTGTTCAACGATCGCCAAACGGATCAGTACGGCTCTTGGAGCTGCCCGACTCGCTGCCGTTGCCAGCCGGTCCAGGCGGTGGCGTAAGACCCATGCCCAGGTTGCCAAAGATGAGGTCCTCGTCGAGCTGCGTCGAGCGTGCCAGTGCACGGTGGCTAAAGTTGGGCATGATGTTGTAGCTCTGCTGGTGCCACTTGGTCGAGTTGCCCGACGACGCCGCGTACGATCGACCGGCTCCAATACCCGCCATGTTGCCACCGAACTCACCCGCGGGTGCCGACGATACCGATGCAGCTCCCGAAGGCAGCGGAGGTGCATCTGCGAACCCAGCCGACATGGACGCCACCGAAGGCGCGCGCGAGTAGTTGTTGCCGCGAATCGAGCCGGCAGGGGTTGCGTAGCCCGAGCGAGGCGAGAAGGTGGTGGGACTGCTGGGCCCAGCAGCCGCCGAGGCGGCAGGCATCGGCGAGGGCTGCTTCTGGATCACCTTGAACGAGCGTGATGGCGAAGCGGGCACCTCGTTGGAGCTGGTCGAAGGCGGTGATGGTGTGGTGCTGGCAGCGGCCACTGGAGCGAGCTCGGCAACGGCCTGTGGATAGGGAGGCTTGCTTGAAGTGCCCGTATCCTTAGAAGCGCGTTTGAAGCCCCACTTGCCGGTCTTGGCCTTGCTATCCTTGTCCTTCTCGTCCGAAGATGACTTCTTGGCGGCGGCGGCGACGGCAGCAGCAGCGCCAGTGCCAGCAACAGCGCCAGCAGCGTCAGGCGCGGTTGACGTGTTCTTTTTCGGATATGAGGCTGGCGCAGAGTCCTGCGATGCGGGCTTTGAGGAAGCAGGGGCAGCAGCAACAGCAGCGGGAAGTGCAAGGACGGGGGGAGGTGATTGCGCGGAAGGCGTGTCCTTGAACGACTCGGATGACGGGCTCAGGTCTGAAGCGCAGGCAGGCGAGTGAGAGCGCGACTGTTCACGCGACTGCTTGCGAGCAGCAATGGCAGCAGCACCGATACCACCCGCAGCAGCAGCACCGGCACCGATCTTGGAACCGGACGGGGTCTTCGAGGTAGCCTGGTTGTTGGCACTGAACAGGGTCGAGGAACCAGATGGCGCACCAGAAACAGCCGAAGTGGTGGGGTCGGCAAAGACGTTCTTGGTCGAGATGTCGCGCATCATAGGCGTGTTGGCGGTCTCGGGAGCCGTGGCAAGGGAAGCGGTCGAGTCGTTGTTGTTGGGAGCACGGAAGGCGGCCTCGTCGGCCTCGTCATTGCGGAGACGGCTCTGCTGTGCGCGCTGCTGCCTCTTCCTCTTCTTCAAGCAGAAGAGGGCGAGGCCGACGATGGCGAGCGCAGCGATACCGCCCACAACACCACCGGCGATGGCACCGGTCGACGACGAAGAGCCAGAGCTGGCGCTGTCGTTGTTGGCAGTGCTGGAGCCAGTGCTTCCAGAGTTGGAGGAGCCCGTGTTGGAAGAGCCCGAGTTGGAGGAACCCGGGTTGGAGTTGGAACCAGAGTTGCCGGCATTGGGTGTGCTGGTGGGCGCGCTGGCGGCGGCAGCCGAAGTGGAGATGACGGAACCACATCGGAAGGTGAGAGGCAAGGTGACGGTACCAAAGGCGGGGAGAGGGTTGTCGTTTGCGTCCATGAGGGCAAAGGTCATCGACTGGGTGCCAGAGGTGGTGAGAGGAGTGTTGAAGCCTGCCAGCCACAGATAGCTGGAGACAACGGGAGGGTTGGTATAGACGCCGGTGAAGCCGACCTCGGCGAGGACGTTGGTGAGAGCGGTGCTCTGGAAGATACCAATGTTGGAAGCCGCGGCGGCCTCGGCTGGTGTGACGGCGAGGTTGAAAGTGATAGTGGAACACGAGGTCTGGGTGACGGTGACGGTGAATGCATGTGCGATCTGGACGTAAGCCAGCACGGTGGCCAAGAGGCCAGCGCGAGTGAAGAACTGCATGTTGAGCTGGTTGATGTGGGAGAGAAGGCTCCCAATGTCGACGAGGATGCGGGGGATGCTATTCGTGTATACGATGTGTTGCTCTTGGTTCTATAGCGATGATGCTGATCACGAATGGTGATGTAGAGTCAAGAGGGCGGGATGGGTGTTGTGAGCCCGAGAGTGGGTGCTGCTGCTGCTGCTGCTGCTGCTCTTGCCGGTGCTACGACCGTTTGGGGCTGTGGCAAACCAAACGAAGCAAACGACGACGATGAGATGGAGAGCAGGCGAAGAAGGGATGATGATGATGAAGATGGCCGGAGTGAGGGAGAGAAGTGGCCGTGTGTGGTGGATGGTAGAGCAAGCGGAAGAGAGAGAGAGAGAGAGAGAGAGAGAGGCTGAAGGGAGAGAGACAAGGAGAATCGATGAGAATCGAACAAGGCGGCAGACGGCGGAGAGGCCAAAAGACGAAAAAGGCTGTGAGGATCAGGCTGAAGCTTTTTTGGAGTGACAAGAGAGAGGAAGAGGGCGCTGAGGATCGATGCTCTCTCTCTCTCTCTCTCTCTCTCTCTGTGAGACTGCTGCCACACTGCAACGTGCCGATGATTTTTTGGAAAATTTGATTGCAAGAGGGCCCGCCTGTTTCAATCAGCTCGTGCATTGTCACTGCGCGGGATCACACAAAAAAACACACACAGAGACACTCACACCCGCACACCCACACCCACGTCAGCCGCAGAAGATTAGCGCGAGCAGCACTGCGCTGAGCTGAGCTCGATTTCGGACGATGGAAGTCCATCAGCTGAACCCGACGCAGTTTCGGTGCAGAGAGAGTGAGAAGCGCAGAAATCGGAGCAAGATCAGCAACTCGTTTTCGCTTCGGGTGCACGAGGCGGAGGAACAGTGAGCGAGCGAGCGGAACAGGAGCACACAAAGTCCAAGGTCAGGGAGAGAGCGAGAGAGAGCAAATTAGGGGTGCACTTCAGGGTTCGTCGGTGTGCCCTGTTCCAAAACACAAACACACAGAGAAAAAAAAAAAAAGAAAGAAAAAGAAAAAAAAAGGAAATTAAGATTAAATTTCATAAGGCAGTTCGACCAGAGGAGCAAAGCACAGTGCAGGCGGTCCAGCCGAGCGGTTTGGAAATTGCGAGACAGGAACAGCAGCAGCAGCAGCAGCAGCAGATCCGCGCAGCTTTTTTCCTTTCAAAACACAGCCTTTTTGTCGGAGCGGTTCTTCTTGCATCAACAACAACTCACTCACCCTCTGCATACAATGATGGCAGACAAAGGGAGCGAGAGAAGCTGAACTCAGATGGTGTCGAGACGATAAGGCATGGTCTCGAACATACATTGCCACCACAGGGAGCGGGTTGGGCGTGCCAATCCAATCCATCACGGACTCGACTTGAGGCATGTGGCTGATCAAGAGGAGAACAAGAACAAGAACAAGCTCTTTTGTCTTTGGTTGTGTGTTGTTGTCGACGAGGCAGCAGCAGAAGCCAGCAGCAGTGAGAAGCAAGAGCCGATTGCGTTTGCGTGACAGACAGTCACGAGCACGGAGCACAGAGCACAGAGCACAGAGCACAGAGCACAAGGCAGCGCGGCTGTTTCTTGGCCGACATCGATTTGCTGTTGCTTTTTGGTGACGTTGATTCCAAGGCTTGGCGCAGCGATGCATCGCCTTCCTGTCTCCGTCCCCTTATCTCCCTCTCTCTGCCACACATCAGCGCAACACACAAGACAGCCAGTAACTGATCTGTAGAACGAGAAGCAAAAGATCGCTGGGCCAAGAGACGCTGCTACCGTTTCTCTCCGCCTAGCCGCCTGCTTTTCTACATTTGTGCAGCAGCTGCCGGTCATCCTCAACACAGCGACCCGCAAGTGGCCGGTCGGTTCGTTCTGCTTCTGGTTCCTGGCGAAGAAGCGCTAGAGCAGGATGACCTCAAATCGCCTACAGTATTTCCTCTGGCTTCTCGCTTGTTGGTAGCCTGCATCGATGCGATCGGGTCGCCGCCGCCGCCGCCGGGAATCCCTCGCCTCTGTTTTCTCTCGTTGAAAAGCGATGTCGAGGTGCAGCTGCGAGTGAGTGAAAGAGCGAGCGGGAGAGACACGGCGGCAGGAGCGGGGGATCGACTTCGCGTTTGCTGCAATCTATTTTTCAAACCAAGATTTCGTAAGGGCGAATTCAAGTGGGGGGTTTTTTTTTTTTTTTTTTGAATTCAAACTCCAAACATCACACTTCGAGGTCGAATTCCACGGTCTGCTGTTGTCGCTGCTGTTGTTTTCCTCTCCCTCGCCTCGCCTGTTGCTTGCTTGCTGCAATCACCGGTCTCAGGCTGTCTCGAGCGATCTTCTCAAGAAAAAGAGAAAATCATGCGAGTCGAAAGGAAAAAAATTTTCCCAGGGCCTGCACATCGCGCGATGCCACCAAGTCTTGGCTGACGTCGAGGAGAAGTTCTCTTCCTTTTCCCAAAGGGTCGACTCTACTGCCTGCCTCTCTGCCTTGCAAGAAGGAAGCCGCATTGGACCATGTCTTCTCCTCGCACAGAGAGGAGCAGCAGCCCTTGGCGATTTCCATTGCACTGTTCATGCGCTCAGCAGTCACAGCATGGCTTTGAGTTCGCCTCGGAGTTGCGCGCCGATTTTCCCACCACTTGTCCCGAGGCTGCTCCTTTTCAGCAGCGTCACCGATCGACCTCGATCGCGCTCAAAGTCACACCACATCGGCACACCTCCCCGATGACACTGACACATGCAGAGCGCGTCGAAAGTCACTGACTCACTCGAGAGAGAGAGACGAATGGCGACAGCAGTCACAGTTGATAGGGGTAGTAATACAGTGTTCGAAAAGAGATACAGCGGTTTGAATAGGGGATGGCAGCTAGCTAAACAGTTGGTCCACGTCGACCTCATTGTCGGCGCTGCTGCCGTGCTTGGACGTCGTCTTTGAAGATTTCTTGGTGGTCCACTTTCGCAGTGCGCTCGTCGGCTTGGCCTTGGCTGATTCCTTCCACATGTCGGCGTCTCCGTCCGTCTTGGGAGAGTCGGTTGACATCGCGTGGGCATTCGGGGTCGCCGAGCCAGAGCCAGAGTTGGTCACGGCTCCGCCCAGATCGAGTGGTGGGAGATGCTCGCGAGAAGACTCAGCAACGTGGCCGTTGGCACGAGATGCAGGCGAAGGCGCCGCATTGGCCTGCAAAAGAGGAGAGCTGCGGAACACCTTGGTGATCGACTGGGCCGATCGGGTGCGCTCCTTCCAGAAGGGTGGTCGCGTCGGCGAGGCGGTCTGTTTGGGAGCTTCGTTGTCCCCGCCAGTCACCGAGTCGGGCACTTTGGGCTGCTCATCCACGTCGAGCATCTCGATCAACCGACTGCCCGTCTTGTTGATGCTCGACTGGCTGTTGTTGGCCGAGTGCTGACCCAATCGCCTCCCTGCTGCTGCTGCTCCCAGCTGCTGCTGCTGCTGCTGCTGCTCCCAGCTGCTGCTGCTGCTGCTGCTGCTGCTGCGGCTTGCTTGGTGCATCGACCCAGAATTCGCCCGTCTTCGAGTCGCCGCTCATGTCTCGCTGAGGCTGCTTGATGTGGTCGCCTTCTTCGGTGATCGTGGGCTGGCCTCGACCATGCGCATCGCTCGAGCCGACGACACCAAGTTGGCCCTTGGCGGCGCCGGTGTACGTGTTGTAGGTGCCATCGCTGTTGAAGGTCCCGCCATTGGACGGATCGCTGGATCGAAGCGTGTCGGTGCCTGGCTCGGCTGTCAGTCGTGGAGTGGCTGCGCTGTGTCCAGCCGCCAGAGCCGCACCGGCTGGCAGGGACGCGAGCGGCGCAAATGAGGTGGCATCTTGCACAATGAGCGGACTCGAGGCAGGGATCGAAGGAAGCTTGGGCGGAATGCTGCGGTCTCCACGGTTGCCGAAAGCTGACGAATGCATCGAGTGCCGATCGGCGCTTGCCACCTCGGAGGCAGCCACAGAGCCAGGGATCGTGTTCAGGTTGGATGGATAGCCGGCCAAGCCGGCGGCTGGACCTCGGCGAGTCTGCAACGTCTCGACTTCGCTTTGCGTGGGCGGCGCGGATGCCTCTGGCACAGGAGAAGTCGCGGGAGGCATGGCGAGCGCACTCGCGTTCGAGCCTCGGCGGCTGCTGACTTGGGTTGGTGAAACGGCACGCGACCAAGCAGGGTCGCTGACGTGGTTAGCACTTTGAGGCACCCCGCGCATACGAGCCACTTCGCTAGCAGCAGCATAGTCGGAGGGTGCCGCACCCATGGGCAGACTCGATATGCCCGGGTTGCTTGTGTGAGCTCGAGCATCCATCATGGGAGGAGGATTTGGCGTAGAGGAGGGAGCAGCAGCATTGCCGTTGTGGTACGCTGCCGCGGCTGACACGCCTGCCATGGCCGACGCGGGGATGGTTCGAGGATCTACACCGGGAGGAACGTACGGCTCGTAGTAAACGGTGCGGTGCACGTCAGGGTAAGTGGCGGCGAAAGCAGCCGAGCCGTCTTGATTGCTGATAGGAGCAGCCCCATTCATCGGCTGGGCGTAGTGGCTACCGTGTGACTGCGGGAAGGATGCGACCGAGCTCATCATAAAGCTGGGTGCAAGCGAAGTGGTCGAAGGCCTGTGAACGTGGGCAGAGCGGACATCCGAGGTGGTGGCGGCAGGATTGAACTGGGACGCGCTGTAGAGTGACATGTCGTTGTCAAGCAGAGGCATCGAGGAACCAGGATCGGTCATAGCGATCGAGTTGCTGTAGTTGCCTAAAGTCGGACGTAGCCGTGAGCCCGAAGGATTGGGAGGAAGGCCTGCAATGACGGCGGGACCTTTTTCTTCTGTATGGTCGGGGAAGGGGTTCTGAGCCTTCTTTTTGGCATTGGAGGGCTTTTTGTAGAGCCAAGCCAGGAGGATCAAGAGTGCAAGCAGAGCGACGCCTCCTACGGCGCCTCCGACGATTGCCCCGATGGGCGTGGATGAATTGTTCGAGGAAGAGTTGGTGCTTGGAGAAGAGCTGTTGGCCGGAGAGGAAGAGCTCAAAGGGTCGCCAGATGTAGAGCTCGAGGCGCTCGCGGTGGGACTCGAGGTGGGAGTGCTCGTGTAGCCGGGAAGATCGGAAGCAGCGATGGTGGAGGTGACAACGACGACGGACTCGCTCGCCGTCACGGTGACTGGGACAGTGACCACGGCAACCGACATGGTGAGCTGTAGGCGATGTGGCGATCACGAAGGACAGCTTGGACGCATGCGCCGCTTGTTCGGACTGGATGCCGTAATGATGGTGGCGAAGATACCGCGAGGATCCAGATGAAAAACGTTCTGGAGATGGTGCGAATCGATGAAGGATTGAGAGATGTAGCTGCATCGACCAGCGAGGCATTGGAGTAGGAGCCGAACGAATGCTGACTCTGTCCAGGCTTGAGCTAAGGAAAGCTGGAAGCGAAGAGGCTTCGATGAGCAAAGACGTTGGAAGATGCAGCAGCAGCAGCAAGAAGGCCAAGCGAGGGTTGCGAAGGTGCTTGTGCGTCTGAACGCCGTTGCAGACTCTCTGCAAAAATTGGCCTCGCTTCCAAAGACCATGATTTCATCGAATCACATCAAAAGGAGACCAGCTCGCTCGCTCCCGTCGGATCATCCGACTGCCCTCTCTCGCTCTTTGCTTGCAAGTCAAGTCCTGCTGTGCGTTGAGTCAGTGAATCGAAAAGAGTGACAGGAGCAACGAGTGCGTAGACCGATATTGGGGCTGAATGGTTCTATCAAACTACGCCGCCGTGTGATGCTGTCACTGAGAGTCGATTCGCTCTTTGGCCGCCTTGTCTCTCACTTTCTCGGCTCTTGCGGTGATGCCCGTGTGTGTGTGTCACATCTCGAGTGTGGCAGCCAGATGTGCGCATCGTCGACCTCGAGAAGCGAGCCAGCCGAGCAGGAATCCAATCCGAAGATCACTAAGAAAGACACTTCCAAGTGCGCAAAGGGAAAACGCCGCAACTCCGATGAGAGAGAGAGAGGAAAAAAAAAAAAAAAAAAAAAAAAGGGACCCTTGAAATGGTCTCAAAACGGCGACAAGGCCGACTCTGTCTGCAGCTCGACGAGACATGGCGTAACGTAGTTCACGTAGATGTGGAATTTTGACCTATTATTGCCGTCTGCAGCCACTTTTTTTAATCCTGACCATGATCACTTCAACAGCATTTTTCTTGGTGATACAAGACTCAGTACATGCTATCCAACAGCATGGTCTTGTAGCCAGGAAGCCAAAGAATGTGTACATACCCATATTGGATATGGCTGTGAAGTGATCTATCAAGAGATTTGCCAAGAGAAAAAAAAAAATCGGTTTTGGCTGTCACTGTAATAGCACTTTTTTTGCTTGTTTGCATTTTTTGGACCATTTGTCAACTTAAGCCTTGTTTCTGAGGTCAGCTATGTAATCAATGGTATCGCATCTATCTACCTATGAAGTGTCAGGCTGATCGGACAGCTTTGCTATAGTGACCTTGAGTGTTTGAAGTGATCATGTTGAAGATTGTCAAAGTGGCTGCAGATGGCAATAATAGGTCAAAATTCCACATCTACGTGATTTCCACATCTACGTGAACTACGTTAGAGCTGTCTGTGGTCTTCTTGTTTCGGACGTGCATTTTTACCCCGGTCTTCAACGACTGTTTTCTCGCTTTGCTGGCCTTCAGGTGTCTACAATCGCGTGCAAAATTGTCCCAGATCCCAAATTTATAAATTGGGCAGCACACCAGTCTAATTTCCACAAAATCAGAACTGGTGCAGGGGAACTTGTAGCCCTGGATAGCATCTACAAGTACCATGTATCAGATAAATGTTTTGATAATTTTGTCTATATGGTGGTGATCAATTTAGTGAGGTAGGGTCATGCTAGTGAACACTGATGAACTGCCTGAATTTCCTCCAAAAAGATCTGGGACAATTTTGCACGCGATTGTCTATTTGGAAAAAGCGGCTCAGGAACATTCGGCTCACATCTGCAAAGACCGCACAATCCGTTGGATTGGTGGCTGAAACGATCACGATGGCTGCCAAACCTCGTCGTCGCTGCTGTATTGCCAACGGCGTCTTGCAGTCGTTGCTCAGCAATGCAACTGGAGCGGCAGGAGCGTCCAGCACCTCCGGAAAGGCGTCACCATCACAGCACAGCTCTTTCTTCCAGACACTTTCTTCCAGAAAGACAGCAACTTTGCCGCAGTAGCAGACCACGTACATTCTCAATTGCAGCAGCGTGGTCCTTTCTACGCCGACTGTGCCATGAGCCGAGCATGTTTTTCACCACGAGGCGATCAGCTTTCGTTACGAAAAATTACGAAAAAAGAAATCGAAAAAGGTGCTCGAAAATTTTCATTTTTTTGAGACGTTTGTTGCTTACATAGGTCTGACAGCATCACACCCTTTTTCCTATTTGTTAGGTCGTAGCTGACCGAAGCTGTGACTCAAAAAGATGAGCCAATCCGAGTCTGAAATGGCGCAATCTTGGTTCCTTGCCCGCTTCGAAAGATTTTTTTTGACAGCTGCTGCAGCTCAGCTCAGCCAATCGCAAAGCTCGTCAGCTTGCACTGCGTTGTGCTCCCTCGTTTTTCGGTCTTGAGATTTCTTCTCGCGTCCGAAGAAATGGCGGCATTGAGCCGAGCGACAGACAGACAGAGACCCCTTTGCTGATCAAGGAGCGGTCCGGAGTCAGGATGAATGAGGTCGACGTTGCCGTCGTTGAAGACCTACTTCTTCTTCGCCTCCATCCATCAAAACTCCCTAGTGTGCGCGTGCGTATTCGTACAAACACATTTCTTTAAAGATGGCTGCCACCTCGTCGCAGTCGCTCTACCAGAGCGCTGCCATCTTTGCCGGTGGTCTCGCCATCGGCGCCGGTACGCTCGCCCTTTCGCGTGCTGCCTTTGCCCCCGCTCACAAGCCCAACAAGTCGACCAAGCGCAAGGTCTCGGACGCAAAGCTGCGTTCCGTCGACGCCGCCGCCGCCAACAAATCCACCACCGCCGTCACCGCCAAGGACGCCTCTACCGCTCTCGCTGGCATCACCGGCACCGGTCGCGTCGATCCGCCTGCCTCCAAGCAGCTCGATGAGGTCGATGCTAAAGGTGCTGGCCCTGCTGCTCCCGCCAAGTCCGAGCTTCCTGGCCATGCTGCCCCCAACGGCGTCGATGCTACTGCCGGCGGTCAGAAGCTGACCGGTCTCGTCAACGCTCAGCCCGCCAACGCCGCCGTCCCCGAGCCTTCGTCCGCCAACCGTGCCAAACACGTCGATGCCCACATGGACCTCAGCACTGTCAACGGTCCCTCTGAGGCCGAGATTGCCGCCAAGGTCGCTGCCCAGTCGTGGCTGCTTGGCGTCTCCAGCACCAAGCTCACCAGCACCGCTGCCATTGACTCGATCGCCTACGGCAACAGCACCGCCATCTTCAGCTACGAAAGCCAGGCCAACGGCGGCTTTGGCGCTTACAGCGAGAAGGAGGCTGAGCTCGCTGCCGAGAAGCGCTGGTTCAAGGGCCGCCCTTCCGTCTTCAAGATGCAGACCCGCTCCGGTGCCGGCAACGCCATCATCGGCTACCTCAACGCCAAGGGCGGCTCTTCCTCCACCGAGCCTGCCAAGGTTGTCACCGCCCTCACCAACGCTGCCGGTTTCGCCGCCATGGCCCCCGCCCTTGCTGCCTACAACGGCTCCGACAACGCCAAGCTCGTTCTGCAGGTCTCGGCTGCCAGCCACTTTGCCGAGCACGACCAGGAGCTGTCCATCAGCAACGACTACGCCTCCATCCTCTCGGCTGCCGCTGCTCTCGGCGACTCGTTCGAGGTGCTCCTCTCTGCCACCCGCCAGGAGGCCGTCGACTTTGCTCAGTACGCCTACCAGTCCACTAAGAACGTCGTTCACGTCTTCGATGGCGCCTTTGCCGGTCGCGAGGTCGGCACGCTCAACATCCCGACCAAGGGCCAGAAGGTCGACACCCCCGAGCCTTTCCTCTTCACCGGCTCACCCAAGGCCCAGACGGTGCTCGTCCTACCCAGCGGCTCTCACAGCCAGGCTGCGCGTGCCGTCCTCGTCACCTTGCCCCCCGCCGTCCGCCACAACGTCGCCCTCCTCTCGGTTCGCAGCCTGCGCAACTGGGACGAGGCCGACCTGCGCAAGGCGCTACCCAAGTCGGTCGAGAGCCTCCACATCCTCGAGGAGGTCGCCGGCGGCGCTGCTTCCGGCCAGCTCTACGAGGACATTGTCTCGTCCGTCTTTGGCGGTGAATTCGCCGACTCGGACGTGCCCTCGCACGTCTTCCCCCTGGCCCTCGCTCCTGGTCAGGATTTGACCGCCGCCGAGCTGCACAAGCTGCTCGAGACGCTCGGTGCCAACCACAAGGCCGCTCTCAAGCTCCAGGACGTGCTCGACGAAGCCGAGGAGACCCACGCCGACCTGCTCGCTCTCTCGGGTGCTTCCGTCGTCACCTTCTTCGACAGCGACACCAGCCCCACCGCGCCTCTGGCCCAGCTCACCGCCCGTGCCATCCGAGACCGCGGCGCCGACACGCAGCTCCACGCGCGTCTGCTCTCGCGCTACGACAACTTTGAGGCTTCGGGCATCCTGCGCTCCGACATCATCCTCTCGAGCCGCCCCGAGTCGGCCGCCGACGCTCCCATCGTGCTGGCCGCCGAGGAGAATGCCGCCAAGGTGCTCGTCGTCGGCGACCCGGCCACCACGCTCAAGAGCTACGCTCCCTTCCAGTCGCTCGTTTGTGGCGGCACCGTCATCTTCAACACGCCTGGCTGGGAGGTCGCCGAGCTCGACTCGAAGCTGCGCGCCGAGGACAAGCGCGTTTTGGCTCAGAAGAGCGCCCGCCTCCTCCTCGTCGACGCTGCCGCCGTCGTCGACAAGCTCAACACCAAGACTGCCAACGCCAGCGGCGGCAAGGCCAAGGTTGGCGACAACGTCGTCCCCGCCGAGATCGCTGCCGCCGTGCTCCTTGTTGCTGTCCTGCGTGTCCAGCTCAACACGTCTGGCGCTGCTCTTGCCGCCTTCCTCAAGCGCGTGCTCGGCACCGCCCCCGTCGGCATCGACGGCGTCGAGGGGCTCGTCTCGGCTGCCGAGAGCGCCATCCAGCTCCATGCCTTCAACGACGACGAGTGGTCCAAGGCCGAGCCCATTTCGGAGGCCGAGCAGAACGCTCCTCTGCGTCCCACCCAGATCCGCTACAACGGATTCGGTCCCAACCCGGACGCTGCTACCGTCGGTGTCGAGGCGGCTCCGTTCCGCAGCACCTGGGCGCAGTCTGCCTGGCAGCACCTCTTCTCCGAGGCCTACGAGACGCAGGCCGACGCTCTGCGACCCGACCTGCCCGAGCAGACCTGGGTCGTCGAGGTCACCGAGAACCGACGCCTTACGCCCGTCGATTACGACCGAAACGTCTTCCACATGGAGCTGAGCACCAAGGGCACCGACCTCAAGTACGAGGTGGGCGAGGCGCTCGGTGTGCACGGCTGGAACGACGAGCAGGAGGTCGCCGAGTTCATCCGCTGGGCTGGTTTCAACGCGGACGAGGTGGTCAACGCACCCAGCCTCACCGAGGCGGGCAAGCACGAGAGCCGCACCGTGTTCCAGACGCTGCAGCAGAACCTCGACATCTTTGGCAAGCCGCCCAAGCGCTTCTACGAGGAGCTGGGCAAGCTGGCCACCAACCGCGACGAGGCGCGCTGGTTGCGCTTCATCAGCTCCGCCGAGGGTTCGTCGACGTTCAAGAAGCTGTCGGAGATCGAGACGCTGACGTACGCCGACGTGCTGCGCATGTTCCCCTCGGCGCGCCTGCCGATTGATCAGCTGCTGACGCTCGTCGAGCCGATCAAGCCGCGTCACTACTCGATTGCGTCGGCGCAGTCGGCGGTGGGCGAGTCGGTGCACCTGCTCATCGTCACGGTCGACTGGAAGACGCCCAGCGGCAGCCCGCGCTATGGGCAGTGCACGCGCTACCTGTCGCAGCTCAAGCCGGGCGCCAAGGTGACGGTGTCGCTCAAGCCGTCTGTGATGAAGCTGCCGCCGATCGACACGCAGCCGATCATCATGGCTGGATTGGGTACGGGCGCTGCGCCGTTCCGCGCGTTCATCCAGGCACGCGCGCACAAGAAGGCGCAGGGCATCGACGTCGGTCCCCTGGTGTACTACTTTGGCTCGCGCTACCGCTCCGCCGAGTACCTGTACGGCGAGGAGCTCGAGGCGTACACCCAGGACGGCGTCATCCAGCACATGGGCCTCGCCTTCTCGCGTGACACGAAGCAGAAGGTCTACATCCAGCACAAGATCCTCGAGGACGGCGACCTGCTCACGCAGTACCTCGGCCCCGAAATCGAGAAGCTCGAGGCCGCCGGCGGTAAGGCCGAGGTGGTGCTCCAGGACGGCTTGATCAACGACGAGGACGTCGAGGACGGCAAGAAGGGCTACTTCTTTGTTTGCGGTCCTACGTGGCCCGTGCCCGATATTCATGAGGCGCTGGTGGGTGCGTTTGTCAAGAAGGGCCTCACCAAGGACCAGGCCGAGAAGAAGATGGAGGCGCTCAAGGAGGACGAGCGTTACGTTCTCGAGGTGTACTAGACGCAAGCCCCTCTGAGTTTTTTGGAATGTTTTCCATGTCATCCGCTACTGCGATCTACAGGAGCAGTCGATCGCATCGAATTGATTCATCTTTCCTCATCTTAGTCCGTGCAGTGTGAAGAGTATCGACTGTGAACATCATCTGAACGTTCTCCATTTCTCGCCCGTCTTGTGTCGAGCAGCAGAGACTCCTGCAGCTGGTTGATTGCAAAGTGAATGAGGCCTACGAGCCTGGCCTCGGGTATAAGTGTCAAATCAAACGGCAACCAGAAAGACATCCCCTCTAGCCCCAAGCAGCCGTGGTGCTGTAGTTGACTATAAGGTGTCCCTCTGTGCCAAAGCACTACCAAAACAGCAATACAAACCGATCAGCTGTCCGCTCTCTCGACATCCACTGCTGTCGCGACTTACCCTGAACAGGTTGCCCACGGTGTCGTCGGGCGCTGGGCTGAAGGAGGCGTTGATGTACAAGAACTGTTGAGGCAAATGCCACAGAGGGGTTCAGAGTGGGCTCTTACGACGAGACGAGGGCCAGTCGGAGACAGAGGGGGTCCGGACGACGTACGAGCGAATCAGAGGGCTTGAAGTTGAGCTCCTTGCGCAGAAACACCGTCACCGCTTGAAACCGGTTGAATGCTGTAATACGGAAATGGTTGTTCTGAGCATTTCACCAAAGGTGGATTGTCAGCGACGCGATCGGATTTACACTTAGCCTTGTCACACGGGACGCACCTTCATAATGGGAGCATTGCCGATAGCCTTGAACCGAACCACGACTGCATGTCGCAGAAGCGTTGCGTCAGTGTCAGTGTCCGTTCGTGCTTCTCTGTGCGACAGCAAAGCTCACCTTTGGACGAGTCGCGCTTCTTGTACTGCTCCAATGCCTGCAGTGCCGCGGCGGAAGGGCTCGCGGAGGAGGATGATATTGACGCTGCTGTGCCCAGCTGTCGATCCGCTTCTGTTGTCGTATGCAAGCAGGGGGATGAGAGGGGAATGTCGCATATCAGTGGTCGTCTAGCTTTGCGTTGTACGGGTCACGAGCATGGCAGGATCATGAGACGCACCTTGGCTGGGCGTCAGTGTGCTTGACGTCGTCATCTTGTAACGCTGCTCGATGCTATGCTATGCGCTGCGCTGGCTGTGACGGTGGGGGCTGTTGCTCGAGTCGATGGTGGCAGCGGCTAGGGTGTGGAGACAATTTAGGGTCCAATCGACATCTTGGCCATGCATGCGTTGATCCGAGCGCGCCGATCTGTATTACATAAGTGCGTGTAATCAGCCCGCAGCCACAACAGACCTCGGCCGAAGTTGGCAGCTTCATGTGATCCGGACTCGAATCCAGCAAGCAAGGCTAAATTCAAAAATCCAAGAAAAATTTCAAAAATTCCAACTCGAATTCGCCGCTTTGAATTCCAGTTTACGCTCTCTGAAAATTCGCCTCAAACTGAGCTTCCAGTCTTGGACAGAGCGAGCGCCCGTCGGCAGCGGCGGTCTTAGAGACAATTCGACAAAGCGGTGTGCAAGCCTGAACAAAATCCAAGGCAGCAAACAGGCACTACTCGAACCGCTTCAAGATTTTTTGGCCGAAATTCGCCAAGTCGACGAATGCAACTCAAACTGAGGCAGCTGAGCCAGTCAGCCACATCCAGCCAGCCAGAGCAGAGCAGAAGAGTTCGAGATTTGCGAGTCGCCTTTGCTGTACCATTCGTCGAAATCTCCTCGTCTCCATCACCATCTCCTCATCATCCCCATCCCCTTTCCGTCAAGAACAATGTCGGCTCAGATTCGAACGTACGTATCATTCGACTGGAGAGTGATGCGATCTACGGCATTTCGGCAGCAGCAGCAACGGCATCAGCGACAGTAGCAGTAGCGGCATCGACAAAGTGACACTAGCATCAGCAGCAACGACATAGTACGCCAACTCTCATCATCGATTAGGCATCATCAGCCGTAGGACATACAGCAGAAGGAGCATCAGGAACAGCAGAGGTCGATACCAGCTCTGTTGCAGACGTCATGATCGGAAGGAGAGCTCAGGATGCGGCATAGCAGACCGGACGATGGACAGTTAGCAAATACATCGACCAGAAGGATACCGGATCGTCTTGGAAGGCGAATGCCATTGCAGAAAGGCCGGACGATCCGGCGTCATTGCTTTGCACCTTGCGATCCATCCTCGGTTTTGCGGCGAGGAAGTCCACGGTCTATCTTATTCCAACGGGCTTGCAAGTCATAGCACTATCGAGCCGGACTGCAGTGGACGACGTTACCCACAAAGTGACAACGATGGCATCCGTCTGTTCGCGTCACCAATCTTCGACTGCACCACCGCCTCAGCATAACGGCATCATGCTCCAGCATCTTCCGGCTTGCCGTCAGCTAGCTGCATCTACTGTTCAACAATCTTCCGTGCTGCACTGCTCTACCACCGCTCAAGCTGCTCATGCCACGATCGCCGCTCTTCACACAACTACTCGCCTAGCATCCGCAAATGCTGACTTTTCCCTTGCACTTTCCTTGATCTACCACAGCACCGTCCCCTCGGCTCACGACGTCCTCGTCCCCGAGACTCTCCTCAAGAAGAGGAAGTCCGACGCCAAGGCGCGTGAGGAGAAGGCCGCCAAGGCCGCCGAGTCCAAGAAGGTAAGCATTCCATTACAAAGGGGTTCATCACCGACAACAACATCGCAAAAGGAAAGCCGTGCATGGGAGCAGACTCGCAACAGTACTTGGATGCAGAGGACAAAGTTGGGACAAGTGACGAAAGAATCAGACGGACCAGAGGATCAAACACAGTGATGCATAACAACCAACACTTCGGGCTAGTCTTCGGACCATGCTGCCGAAATTATACCATCTTTCGGGGCTGAGGTTTACTTTTTTGTATCGCGCCGCACTCAGTTGGCGTGCGTAGGAAGAGTTGCGAGGAAAGGTGGACAGAGATGGATTAAGGGAAATTGCACAGGCTTTGATGTTTGTTGGTGACCCTTCTGTTGTCGTCCGACGACATCCACATCCGCAACAGTTGTCTGACTGACCATCTTCTTGTTCGCTCCATGCTCTCCTCACTCCCAGGCCAACCTCGCCAAGCGCAAGGTCGTCTTCAAGCGCGCCGAGCAGTACACCAAGGAGTACCGCGCCGCCGAGCGCGAGGAGATCCGTCTCCGCCGTGCCGCCAAGGCCAAGGGTGACTTCTACGTCGCCGGCCAGCCCAAGGTTGTGTTCGTCGTTCGTCTGCGTGGTATCAACAACATTGCCCCCAAGCCGCGCAAGATCCTGCAGCTCCTGCGTCTCCTCCAGATCAACAACGGTGTCTTTGTTCGCCTGACCAAGGCCACCTCGCAAATGCTCCAGCTGGTGCAGCCTTACGTCACCTACGGTGCGCCCAACCTCAAGACCATCCGCGAGCTGGTCTACAAGCGCGGCTACGCCAAGGTCAACCGCCAGCGCCTGCCCATCAACGACAACAAGATCATCGAGGACAACCTGGGCAAGTACGGCATCCTCTCGATCGAGGACATTGTGCACGAGATTGCCACGTGCGGTCCCAACTTCAAGGCCGTCACCAACTTCCTGTGGGCCTTCAAGCTGTCCAACCCCAACGGCGGCTTCAAGGGCAAGAAGCTTACGCACTACACCGAGGGCGGCAACACGGGCGACCGCGGCGAGGCCATCAACGCGCTTGTTCGCCGTATGAACTAAGCAGCGCGCATCGTTTTGGGCAGCAGTGTTGAAGAGCTTTCGGTCAGGTTGATCGGTGCTCAATGACTTGCGTGCTTTGATGTGTGTTGCTTGTTCGTTTGTGTATCTTGATATTCTCTTTGCATTGTCCCTTTTCCCGCACTCTATTCCCTCTCCCTTCACGGGACCTCACCCAAAAGCTGTTGACTTTCTGGCGCATAGCATTTCACTCGGGGCCCCGAACAACCTTTCGCCGTGACGACGCCTCATCCTATCAGTTGGTTCTGTGGATTATGCTGGGGCTGGTTAGGGTCAAGCCTCTCACAGTGTCGGTTAGTACGTTGCTCCAGCTGTGGCGTCTCGGGTCAGCGGACGCTCTCTCGACCTGGTGCCATCGCTTTTTCCTCGCCCCTTCTTGTATACTTTTCCCTTTTCCGGGGCGGGGGAGCGGTTGAGCTAGGTCGGGAGTACATCATCATCTACAAAAATCACGAAATCCCAGCAATCCCTACGATCCGGTCTTACTCTCAGCGTTGTGTGTGGATTGTGCGAAGGGTGAAGGCATGCAAAAGTGAGATGAGTGAGGGTTGAGTCGGCGAAAGCAAGTGTCATTCATCGACGATGTCTTGTCTGCTGTGCGTCGGATCTCAGGCTTGGGCGGTGCATCTCTGTCTAGCCTCCGTCGCTCCTCGACCTCGTCAGAGCATTTACACTGTTGAATACTGTCTTGTCTAGGTTGCATACATTCGTGCGGCTAGTGCATCTACATCTACGCTCTGTTAAGATCCCGGGTCACTGCATCAAGGTCGAGCCTCAGCACCTCCCTGATCACCTCTCCAATGTTGGTATTGTCCTGGTTGCCCACCAATCTATGCACCTCGCTGCCGTAGGCGTACACGTTGATATCGATGCCCGTGTGGCCGCTGGTGGAGAAGCCGATCTCGGCTCTGCGTGCGGCGACGTCGGAGATGACGCGGCGGATGCCATCGAGGTTGACGCCGGGGACGGGGCCGAGTAGGGTTGATGCTGCAAGCTGCTCGCTGTGCGTGGTGGTGTGGGTGTGGCGAAGGTACCGCGCGGCGGTGGCGAGGTCGCGGTCGGCCTCGCGCGTGTTGGGCTTGGCGATCAGTTCGGCTTTGACGACTTGCCACACGGCGTCGACCTCTCCGTCGGTCGGCTTACCGCCCTGCGCCTCCCCGCTGAGACCCAGCCCAGACTCGCCGAGGATCTTGTCCCGGATAAAGTCCCGCACCAGACTCTCGCTCACCTCGCCCCTCCCCCCGCGCGCCTTTGCCTTCTCTGCCCGTACAAAGTCGATCAACACCGCCGTCAGCACGGGCGTCGAGTGCTTCGCATTCAACAAGCGCTCCGGATAGTACGCGTAGTTCGGGTAGTCCGCACTCAGCTGCCGACCCAGCGTCACGCCGCCCGTCTCGTGGTCCGACGTCGAGATCAGCAGCGTGCGCTCCGTCTTGGAGTTATGTTCGTCAGCCCAACGCTTGACCAAAGCGATGGTGTCGTGGTAGGCGAGCGCCTCGCGCGCGTGACACGCCGGGTCGTTGTTGTGCGCACACAAGTCGATCTGCGAGCCCTCGATCATGAGGATGAAGCCTTTGTCGTTCTGCGGCGAGGTGCTGAGCAGGTCGAGTGCGCGCTGGGCGTAGTGCGCCAGCGGCTGGATCTTGAGTGGAGCAGGGGCATTGACGCGGTCGATCTCGTAAGGTGTGTTGCTGGGCGAGAGCAGCGCCATGAACGGCAGCTCAGGTTCAGCGAACAGGTCGGCACCGCGCAGGAGATCGCCGTAACGCTCGTCGGACGAGGTGTTGGAGGGGAAGGCGACACGCACGTCCCACCCGAGCTGCTTTGCGACCTCCACCGTGTCCTCGTCGTCCTGTCGACACGAAACCAAACTCGAGCGGGGCAAAAACGCACACCCACCACCACCAATCGCCAAATCCAACGTGCGCTCACCCAACGGATTCTTCTCCCCCCCAATCATCTGCGACGCAATCAACGCCTCCTCCGCCCTCGACGCCGCATGCGAGATAAACGCAGCCGGCGTAGCATCCGTCAGCCGCGACGTCACCACCACCGCGGTCAGCAACCCTTTCCGTTTCGCCGCCTCGAACACGGTCCCGCACGGCTTGCCATCCGGCGTCACCCCAATCGCCCCGTTGTACGACTTTTTCGCACACGCAAACGCCGTCGCTCCCGCCGCCGAGTCCGTAATCAGCGACGACGAGGAGCGCGACCGATGCGTTCCCACCAAGATCGTGTCGAGCGGCAGCTGAAACGGGCTGTTGTAGTCGGTATCGTTGCGCAGCGCCTGTGCGAAATGACGCGTGAAGGTGACCGAGGCGGGGCCGTAGCCGTCGCTGATGAGGAGGACGATGTTGGTCTTGACGGATCGAGGGGTCCAGGGCCAGCGCCAGACGCCGGTTGCGAGATCGGAGGCGTAGTCGAAGCTCTGGCGCGGAAAGACGAGCAGGATGAGGGCCAGGAGGGCTGTGGCGACCACGTCTCGAAGGGCTTTGTGTTTCGAGTAGCCGCGGTTGGTGGACGAGCGCGTCCGCTGCGTGCCATGGTGGTGGCTTCCCGCCGTGCCGATGGGATGGGGTAGCTTCTCCATAGTGACCGTGTCTCGAGTTGATCGTATGCAGTGAGCCACTTGATGGATATGAATGAGGGAGAGAGGACCCTTGATCGTCAGGAGTTGGTGCTTGCGTGTGTCCGCGCACGGATGCGGAGATGCGAATTTTGGCCCCAGCTAAAGAGTGTTAGATTTTCTAGAACGCAATTTACGCGACTCGAAAAAAAGGAAAAAGGATCGACTGTGTGCAGCTGCGGCACCGCCTTTCTATGGTGCGGGCTGTGTCAATGAAAAAGTCACGCAAAGGCAGTGTTCCCGACTCGTCAAACAGTGCCAAGAACGAAGCAATGTCAGGCGACTGACAGACGACGCTGGTGTGAGAGGTGTGGAGGAACTTCACTTCATTTAGCTGGATGGCCCGTGTTGTCTATGCTCAGCTTTGTTTTTGCGTAGAAAGAAGGATAGGATATAAGAAGGGCGAGTGGTGTGGGGCTTCTTCAATTGCTTATCACCCGAACACCATCAGCGAAAGCAGCAACAACTCCATCTCTAAACAAGAAACATGTCCTGGCAGCAAAATCCTTATCCGCCTCAGCAAGGCTACGGCGCTCCTCCTCCCATGCCTCAGGGAGGGTACGGCGGCTACGGTCCACCCTCTGGCCCACCTCCGCCTCACGCTGGTGGATACGGTGCACCTCCTCCTCCTCCTCAAGCTCCCTACGGTGGCGGTCACGGCGGCTATGCACCTCCTCCTGGTCCACCGCAACACCACCACCATCAACAGCAGCACTATGCTCCTCCTCCTCCTCCTCAGCAGCACGGATACGGTGCACCCGCACCGCCGCCTTCCATGGGCTACTACCTCGGTGTGCCCGTGCCACCTCCGCCTCCCAACATGCCCGCCCCGCCTCCGCCCGGCTACAATGCAGCACAGGATGTCGAGCGCATCCGCAAAGCCACCAAGGGATTCGGCACTGACGAAGGCGCTCTGATTGCTACACTAGCCCCGCTCGACGCGTACCAGATCGACGCGCTTCGCACTACGTTCAAGGCGACTGTGGGCAAAGACCTGCTCAGCGTTCTCGAAAAGGAAACCTCGGGCTGGTTCGAGGCTGCCCTCCGTGCCAAGGTGCTTGGCCCCGTACTCTACGACTGCTGGCTCATCAAGCGCGCCTGCCAGGGCGCCGGTACGCACGAAGACCTGCTCAACGAAGTCATCCTCGGCCGCACCAACTCGGAAATGTACACCCTCAAACAGGCCTACCAAGCCACGTACGGTCAAAACATGGAAAAAGTCGTCGAGGACGAGCTGTCGTTCAAGACCAAGCGCATGTTCGTCATGGCCATGCAGGGCGTTCGTGCCGAAGACAACCTGCCCATCGACCAGCGCGCCGTCGAAGCCGACGTTGCCGCCCTCCACAACGCCGCACGCGGCGCAGGCACCGACGAGATCGCCATCTGCGGCATCCTCGTCCAGCGCAGCTCCCCGCACCTCGCCGCTGTCTCCCAGGCGTACCAGCACCATCACCGACGCCCGCTCAGCAAGATGGTCGACGCCGAGTTCTCCGGCCATATGAGGGATGCACTCCGGTACATCGTCGACGGCGCCGAGCACGATGGTCAGGGCGTGACGAGAGATGCGCGCTTGTTGGAGGACAGCATGAAGGGCATGGGGACCAAGGACGAGCGGTTGATTTATAGGGTGGCGAGGATGCACTGGAACAAGCCCAGGTTCGAGGGCCAGGTCAAGCCGGCGTATGCACAGCTGTTCCACAAGCGCGGCCTGAAGAACCGCGTCGAGGGCGAGACGAGCGGTGATTACAAGCGCATGCTTTCCGCTATGATCGGGTCGTAGCCGATACACCCGCCATTGCTCCATCCTATATTGTACATCCTGATCACTTATGTATACCCCTTAGTTAGGCTTCCTGTTGTCGTTGTCAATGTCCATATGTATGACCATGATCAGCTCGTGTGTCGAAAGAGTATCACTTTTTTGACGGCTGATTTTTTGAGACCGCTTTTTCCGCGGCAATTTTTTTTTTTTTTTTTTTTTTTGGGTTCGCCGCCTCCACAAAGCACCAAAACTGAGCTGTGCGTCTTCCTTCTCTCCTCGCCACCACCGACCTGCAACGCACTTCCCTCAACCTAAGCCCCACAATGAACAACCACCACTCACAATGGTGACGCACGCAGAATCAGCCGAACCGAGCGTCAACGAGCGCCTGGCCCGCGCGCGCCACGAAGACCTCCGCCGATGTCGCAACCTCCAAGCTAAGCTGGCCCGGGCGCAGCTGCACGACGACGCACAAGATCTCACGGTGACACCGACACAGCGGCTGGTACCGCACCACGCGCCCTCTTCATCGCGCACGGGTCTGCTATTCTTGTCGTCGACGCAGCAAGCGCAGCGGGAGCACGAGCAGCGCACGCGAGAGCGACAGCTGAAGCGGCAGGTCGCAGGCCCCATCCCGCCGCACTCGTGGAGGGGCGATTTCGAGCGGCTGAGCGTACGCACCGGGGCGGCGCATCTGGATCGACGGCGGGTGCAGGACCTCGTTGCTGTCCGGGACGACGCAGACAGCAGCGCACCGAAAGAGGATGCACATCGAGATCGACGACGGGCAGCGGCGGTATGCGCTGCGCTGCGCCACCACCTCGACGACTCTGCGCCAAAGCTCGGTCTCAGGGACATGACGCTCTGTGTCATCGCTGACGCCCTCAACCGTCCCGCTCCGGTGTCGAAGCGGAGGGTTAATGGTGTAGGAGTGGTGGCGGACATGGACCGGGTGCAGATCAGGGAGGTGCTCGAGTATCTGCCCCGCCACATGCGCGATCGGATGATGGCACTGTGCGGCCGGCTCGCTGCTACAGAGTGGCCGTTGAGCGAGTGGACTGCGCAGGCGATCGTCGATATCGATAGATGCAACGGTGCTGATCTGGAGCGCGGTGTTGGGGATGGTGACGAGGCCGACGACGACTGGGAGGATAGCATCAATTCGGACGCATACCCTTACAGCGTACACAGCAGCAGCGCCAGGGATGCCAGCACGGCGCTCGACCTCTCCTTCGCCACTGTCTCACCACGCACCATCCAGCGCATGCTCTCCTCCCCCACTGCCGCAGTCTCACTCACCACGCTCAGCCTCGCCGGCTTCAACTCCTCTTCCTCTACCACCACGGCACTCGACTCGCCGCACATGCACGCGATCTTCGCACGACTCCCCAACCTGCGGCTGCTCAGCCTTGCCGGCACCCGCCTTTCTTTGTCTGATGCTGCGGAGGAGGAGGATGGGGGACAGCGCGCAGGTGTGTTCCTGCGCAAGCTCAGCCGCAGCCTGGCCAAGCTCGAGGTGCTGGATCTGGGTCACTGCGCGTGGGTGTCGGCCGAGGCGCTGCTGGCGGTATCGTGGGCGGCGGGGGCGTGGCCGCGGATGGAGCGGTTGCTGTTGGGCGGATGTGCAGCCGTGCTGGATCCTCGTGAGCAGCGGGATGATGGGGTGGTGTTTGCGGGTGAGGTTGCGGGGAGCTATGTGGGGCCTTGGCACGCGGAGCATTCACAGCGCGCTATGGCGCACTCCAACCAAGCCACCACCGGAACGCAGGTCGAAGCAGATACGCTCCTTCGCGATCCGTTCGACGCCTTTTCCAGTTCGACGCAACAGCGGTCGTCGACACGCGCGACGTTCAGCGACTACGTGACCGACGCGCTCCAGCCCGCGATCATTGCGCACATGACACCCTTGCCTCAAAGCGATGCTGCGGCGGGCAGCGGGGAGGGCGTGCTGATGGAGTACGTGCGCTGTCCGCGCTCGACGGGCAAGGTGGAGTTGTGGCAGTGGCAGCGCGCGCGCATCCTCGATGCTGTTCGGGGGCGGGCGGCACCCCCGTCCTCTCGACAGCGCCCATGGATCGATGTATACTTCTAACCCATCTCACACTTCCACACCCAGATCTTATCTAAGCATCTGCATTGCCTCATCCAGCCAGCTCCACCTTATCCAGATCAAACACCTCGATCCACTCCAAATCACTTATCTTGGTCCCCGCAAACCTACTATACTCCTCAAAGATACTCGTATGGCTCCATCCCTGCAACCTTCTCAACAACCCCACCACGCACCCGACCCGGTACTTGCCCTTGTTGCAGTGGATCAGGATCGGCCAGTTCTCGGGGCGCAGAATGATCTGCAGCGCCTTGACTACGTCGCGCTCGTCCATCTCTGCAGTCGGCTCCTTGTTGATCGCGAGGCGCAGGTGGAACGTCGTAATGTTGTGGGTGGACGCCCAGGTGGTCATGTGCGGGCGGTAGTCTTCCGTGCCGAGGTAGAGGATCGAGGTGAGGTTGAGACGGCGCAGGAACTCGAAGTTGCGCTCGTTCGGGTGGCCGGAGCGGTAGATCCCGCGCGAAACCATGGCAAAGTTGAGCGGGGGGACGATTAGGGTGGACGGGGAGGAGGACGGGTCGAGCGAGGATGGGGTGGTGAGGGTGGAGAGCGGTGCGGGTGGGGTGAGGGTGGTAGTGACGTTGGTGGAGGGTTGCGTAGCGTCGGAGGTGGTGGGCTTCTTGACGGGGGTGTCGATAGCGTGGTCGGCGTCGGGCAGCGGAGTGGTGGTTGGTGCTGCATCGGAGCCGTTTTGCGTCGCTGTCGCTGTCTTCTCCATTGCTGCAACATCACGAGCGTCGTCCGCAGACACCGCCGTAGATCCCGCACCAATCTCAGCTGCCCCCTGTATCGGCGGCGTCGCTATCGTTGACCCTTGCCGATCCGCTGCGTCATTCCCATCGACCGCCTTGCTCACCTCCTCAGCACCTTCTTGCAACACCATCGATCTCTCATTCTTGCTCGCACTCCTTTCGCTCTCGTTACGGTCCTCGGATAGCCACCGACCGCCGCCGCCGCCGCCGCCGCCGCCGCTGCTGCTGCTGCACAACAAGCAAAAGGAAGAACAAGAGAGACATCGGTATTCAGTCACTATTGCTCCATTTTGTCGTTCTTGATCTTCCTTGCAGCAGCAGCGTCAGCAGCGGCTTGTGGCAGTGGCGCTGTCCCAACCGCTCGACACTGTCAAAAGCCCCTTGATTCTGCTCTCGCCCCCGACATAGTGTACATCAATGGAGTAAGAAACTCACGACGCCTGTTTCGAGGCCGGCTCGCCATCCTCGGTGAGACCGTCTCGCTCGAGCTGTTCTCTGCGTTCGCGGCGCCGCTTGACGTCCCAGTTGTGTACGCGTGCCGTGTTGACCTCCATGATAGTGATCTGCTCGCGCAAAAAGTCGAGATCCTCCTTGGACGATTCGAGCGATTTCTCCGCTCCTGCTAGCTTGCCCGTCAGCAGCGAGATGGCTTCATCAAGCGGATACTCGAGCATCACGTTTGCCTGTTCAAAACCCAAAACAGAGAGAAATGGATGAGTGCACTACTCCAAACGAGATGTCCAGCAAAAGGCGAAGGGACTTACACCGAGCCAGAGGTGCACGGTATCGACAGGATCCAGCGTGGCCTTTGCGTAAAGCGTGTCGTTGAGCTCGAACGTCGTCTCTATCGCATCCGAGTCGTCCTTTTTCGCCTGGAGGAAGTTCACCATCTGAAGCGTCTTGCGGATGTCCGGGATCTTTTCCTCCAGCCCTCGACGCCGCTGTGCCGTGTTGAGCTCCATGAACTTGTACTTGGACATGGTCTCTTGGAACTTTTTGAGAGTCGGCTCCACCTCTTCATCCGGACCACCGAGGTACTCTTGCACGTTGGACTGTTGCCCGCCGCAGAAAGTGAGTGTCAGCGTTGGTGATATGGAAGGCAAAGAGCGAGTGAACGTTGGACTTACGATGAACGGGGCATGCGGAATGCCGCGCGAGTTGGTCTCGACTCTGGACTGCGATGGCCCTGCGATGGCGGACGATGCGGTCGACATTGTGTGGATTGCTGATCGGTGCCGAAAAATTGCTGATTGATGGTCGTGGATGAGGAGAAGACGTCGAGTGGAGCTGTCGATTCGAAATGGAGTGTCGGTCTTTGCTTTTCGAGCTTTCCTTCCTGAGTGTGCTTATCGCGCGAGAAAGGGTGCTCCATATCTGTGACAGCTGGAGAGAGGGTCCCAAAAAGTGACCGTCACGGCCAAATCCGAAATAACTATCTGAACAGCGTGTGGCTTTGTGGCTCAGTTGCGGCTGTCCCGTGCATTCGTGATTTCCCAGCAGCACTTTGCGATTGACTCTATCTCTTTCACAACCATCATCACGAGCCACTCACCTCAACACATCAGCGCCGAAGCTCAGCATCGCATTCTAACGACGCCCGTCATCTCACCGTTCTCCCCTTCCGAACACTCTCTCGCTACACCTTGCGAAGGACCAGCTTGCAATCGACACCAGATGGCGGCTTCCATCATCCCACCGGGCGAGATCCCGAACGCAACGCCCGAACAGCTCTCGCCCATCCTTTTGCGGCTGCTCGAATGTCCCAAGGATCTGCTGCCGGATCTCGCATCGCAGTCTGCCGCTGCCATTGCTGACCTACCCGAAGACGCACGTCCAGAGTCGTACGAAGGCCTGCTCGATGTGGCTCGTTACTGCGTCGAAGACGAGCCGGGCTGGGAGGTGGAGCGTCGTGCCAAGTTCATCGGTGGTCATCCCAGGATCGGCGCACCTCTCAATGCGCCCACTTCCGAGCTGAGCGAAGAGTCTCGCAAGGAGCAGATGAAAGGCGGTCAAGTCGACCCTGCCACGCTCGAGAGTAAGTGGACTTAGCCCCCAGCTTTTCTCCAAGGCTCAGGCCTTCTGAACAGTTTTGCCTCCATTCCACAACCACACTCACAGGACTCGCAAGACTCAATTCCATCTACGAAGCAAAATACCCAGGACTCCGCTTCGTCACTTACGTCGCCGGTCGTTCAAGAGCCGCCGTCGCCGACGAGATTGCTGCGTTGCTCGGCGAAAAGGTGGCTGCCCTCAAAGACGCCAAGGACCTAGCCAAGAGCGAGGTGCGACCACAAGGAACAGATGAATGGCAGTCGCAACTCGATCGAGCCTCGGACGCGCTGTGGGAGATCGCCGTCGACCGTGCGGGCAAGTTGAAGGCCGAAGTTGCCAGCACGACAACCACAAATGAAGACGGTGAGGATTCTGCTTCCAAGGCGTCTGCACTCGCCTCTACGACGGCTACAGCAGCGACTGAGGACGACAAAACCATCGTGGGACAGGATGTACCGTTCTTATCACTCGCCTCGTTCCGCATGCTTGTGCTTTCTTCTCCCGTGCTCGAATCCTTTTTCAAATCCGACCTCACCGAATCCTTCTACCTCGAACCTGTCGAACGTTCGCAGAGCGGCGGCGCCTACGCGTGGCACACCGCGCCCAGTCTGCCGGGAGCACCGCGCGCCGTGCCCGGAGCCAGCAAGGACAGCAGCTGGGCCACAAGCGAAGCCACCTATAGCCGCGACGTCACCACGGGTGCCAGGGGCAAAGTGGTCGGTTTCCTGGGCAATTTGTTGGGCGAGGAAGGGAAAGCCAAGATGAACCAGCTCGCGGACCAGGTGGGGCAGAGGCTGCAGACGCATACCGTGACGGGGCCCAGGCCGTCGTTTGGACGCAACTCGACGCTGGATGGTGGCAAGATGGACACGCAGGAGCTGAGGGAGAAGGAGGCAGAGGAGAGGCGGAAAGCGGCCGAGGAGCGCAAATCTACGCTGGGCAATCGGCTGTTCAATGCGTTGCGGGCGCCGGCACGTACGCCGTCTACACAGGACCTCAGAGCTGCCGCCGCATCGTCATCGGGACAAACCACAACATCAGCCTCGTCCGCATCCGAGACAGAACGAGGACGAACGCTCGACAAGCAGTCTTCCGCGACAGCATCGAAAGCGGACAAGCGAATCAGTCTACGAGGCAGCGACTTGTCCACAGCAGGACCCAAGGCCGCCGCAGACGCGCTGCGTGCAGCTCAGGAGGCGTTGCTGCAGGAGCGACCTGCATTTGTGATTGACGAGGTAGGAGAGGACGAGGGAGAGGGTGAGGGTGAAGCGGAAGCAGAAGCGGATGTGGAAGAGCTCGGCGATGTTGTGGACGAGGAGGCTCAGAGTTCGAAAGCGGAAGGACTGTTGAGTGGGAGAGAGGCTCAGATGGCGAAGGATCTGAGGTCGGCTCCTGCGCAGTAGAGGTAGCGTAGCAATGCGAATGCGATACACAGGCTTTCATTGATGGTGTGGATCGATTGATTGGGAGTGTCAGTGTTCGGTTGAGGTGATGCTCAGCCGTGATGATCAAGTCGAGCAATGGGACCTCAAACGGCTGATGGTGTTTGAGGGTTGCCTCTCGGAGAAAAACTGAGAGTTCGCAACTTGTGACAGAAGCGAAGCTGACGCACAGACCAACCGATGACGGTCCCGCGATCCGGTCGATTACGGCTTTGCAAACTTCGACGCTCATTCAACTGGCTCTTTCCACCATCTCTTCTCCATCAACCGCCACTTTGCTAACCCTTGCTGCATGTCTCTCACCGCTCTCACACGCCACACACTTCGAAGCGTCTGCACAGCAACCACACGTCGCCATCTCGTCCCCTCTTCACAACCATCTTCACGTGCATCACTCGGCGTCGTTCGGGCGTTTTCCTCTCCCTCTCGCCCTCTCCAAACCACAAAAGCAATCTTTCCGAGCATGACGACGGTATTCCCGACTCAGCGGCTGCACATCAAGACGGTGCTTGTCACGGGCGCATCTGGAGGGATCGGTAAAGCGACTGCGATCCTGTTCGCGCGCGCCGGGTGCAATGTCATCCTCACCGCGCGCCGTGCGGACGAGCTGGCGGCGGCGGCGACCGAGTGCTCGCTTGCGAACCAGCAGGGTCAAACTGGCGCCGGGGGGAACTTCGCCGCGATCACGCTCGACATGCGCGACCGTTCTCAGCTCGACGGTCTGCTCGCCAGCCTTCCTGAATGGGCTAAAGATGTGGATATCCTCGTGAACAACGCCGGGCTCGTGCTGGGCACCGATAAAGTGGGCGATATCTCGGCGGACGAGATCGACACCATGATCGATACCAACGTCAAGGGCTTGATTCACCTCACGCAGATTTTCGTCAGGGAGTTCAAGAAGCGCAATGCGGGCCATGTGATCAACCTCGGCTCGATCGCGGGTCGGGAAGGTTACCCGGGCGGGTCGATCTACTGCGCGACCAAGTTCGCGGTCAACGCGTTCACCTCCGCACTGCTCAAGGAGCTGGTCGATACGCCGATCAGGGTGACCGAGATCCAGCCCGGCATGGTCGAGACCAGTTTTAGCGTTACTAGGTTTAGGGGAGACAAGGGCGCCGCGGACAAGGTGTACCAGGGTCTGCAGCCGCTCAGTGGCGAGGATATTGCAGAGGAGATCGTGTGGGCCGCGAACAGGCCGCCGCATGTGAATATTGCAGAGACGCTGGTGTTCCCCGTCAACCAAGCTAGTCCGTACCATGCGTACCGTGGGGGCAACTAGGGGCTAACCCACATCGTGCGGTGAGGCGGCGACGGGATGTGTCGCTCCCTCTCGGTATCAACGCTTCACTACCAATGCAAAGAGACTTGTTTATAAACCTTGTCATCACTGTTGAAAGCGACTGTTCTTAGAAAAGCAACGATGACGGCCACGACGATCAACACAGACGTCAAACGAACAAAGCCTTGAGATCGTAGATGGCTGCGATTGCGATTGCGTAGCTCAATACTCTATGCTGTATCCTCCTCCTCGCCAAACGACTCTACATCTTCAACCTCATTGTCCGAGTACACCGCGTCAAAATCGTACCTTTCCTGCGCTTCCTCCTCTCCATCCTCTTCCCGTGCCCGACCATCCATCTCGCGCTGGTACTGCAACAACAACGCGCGCTGCAGCTCCTCATCCTCCGCACTTTCTTCGCCCTCTACATCGTCATACTCCACCTCAGAATCCTGTACGCTATGCTGATCGAGCTGATGCTCTGCTCTGCGCAAATCCGCCTGATGCGAGCCGGACGCCGAGAGCGTGGTGAAGCTCTCACTGCCCGCTTCCTCAACACCATCGCCCCACCGCCACTCGGGCCTGGGCAGCAGTCCCCGATTCGCACGCAGCCCTCTTACGCGGTACGCCTCCACACCTACACCGTTCGCGCGCGAAGCCACCTGCGCCAGCAGCCGATCGCGCTCCTCACTGACGAAGATGCGCTTGGCGGTGGACCACCCGATGCCGTCCGGCTCGACGTGCAGTGTGCCCCCTGCGGCTTCGTCGTCGAGCGCCTCGTCGTCGTCGGGGGACGCGACCCAGCTGAAGGTGGCGGGGGGCAGGGCGAAGCTGTACCGCAGCCGGTCGCGGTGGGCGTACGCGTGTTCGTGCTCGGCCTCGGCGGCGTCGTCTTCGGACTGGTTGGCCGAGTGGTCTCGACGACGGCGGGGAGGAGTGGCGGTGCCCCAGGGGTGCGCGGCCTGGCCGCGGATCTCGCGCGAGACGGGCCCCAGCAGGTCCAAAGGGTCCGCTTCGAGTGTCGCGATGCGCTTGGCGAACACGCTGTCGGCGTCGGCGTCGGTGCGCGCGCGCTTCGTGCCGCGTCGCGACCCGCTCGCCGCTTCGGTATCGTCCGCGTCGTCGTCCGGCTGACGGTTTAGGTGCCGGATTGCAGAGGTCTCCCCGAGGCGCGTGGGCACGAGCTCCTCGAGCGCCAGGTCGGACCATACTTCTTTGAGGATTTTGGACGAGGAGGGCAGCCCACCGAGTGTTGCAGCGACAGCTTGGCTCGCCGGGCTGGTGCCAAAGATGTTCGAGCTCGGCCGTAGCAGCGCTGCGTACGATGTGCTGCCGGGCCCGTGGTGGCGGAACGGCCATGTTGGCGGCGCGAGCACGGTCGACGTCGTGGTGCGGAAAAGCAGGTTCGGGGAGAGATCGAGCTTCTTCGCCGCCAGCATGGTCTCCCTGTGCGATGGACGGCTTTCCTCGCTGTTCCCAGAATTGGCTGCCCCAACGGCGGAAGTGCTGGTGTGCTTATGAGTGTCCACGTCGTTCCAGTCCGTCGCACCAGCCGACCCAACAAGTTTCGACCGGGACGCCCTATTGATGGCGCTGTTCCAGCCATTGCTCACGGCACTCCTGCGACCGTGACTCTGCTGACCGAGGTTGATAAACGCGCCCAGCCCGCCGCCAAAGTCCATACCCAGCGTCGACGCAGCCGCAGCGTCGCCCAACCCTCCGCCACCCGCACCTCTCTCATGCCCACCACTCCCACCCACAATAGCACTATCTGCCGCAATAACCCCTCCCAACGGGCCAAACAAATTGCCAAACGGATACGACGCATGCTGGTCGGCAGGCAGCATATCGCCGTGCATATCCAGCGATGCGGGCACGAGGTCTTCGTTGAGCGATACGTACTCGGAGGTGAGTTTGGGTCTTGGAACTGCTGGTGCTGCATCTGCACCTGCTCCAGCGGCGGCGGCAGCAGCAGCATCGTCAGCGTCGGAGTCATCGTCGTGCACCGCGCCGCCGTCGCGAGTTGCGAATATGCTCGCTAAGAACGCATGCCCCGTGCCCGAGGCCGCATCCACCGCGTTCGCAGACGCGTCGATCAGGTGGTTCGACACAAGCGCATTGAGTTCAGGGTGGTGGTAGAACGTCGAGCCGAGCACGAAGCTCGGTTGCTGCGCGGATGCGTTGTTGGGCGTACCAGCCTGGTGGTGCTGCGTGGGATCGGTGTGTGAGTCGACCGGGTCGAGGTAGAGCGGTGGGAAAGTGAGTGCACCGCCAGAGCGTGTGGTTCCTATAGATCGTTGGGTATGGCTGGAGGAGAGCGGGTCATGGGCTGTGCGACGTTGGGTGTAGCCTACACGGTTGAAGAAGACGTCGGATGCCATTGCAGTTGAACCTCATCTGGTGAGAGATAGCTGTGTGGTCGCTGTTGTCATGGTGCGGTATGGTTGTACGACGTTGGTGACGTTGCTGCTGTTGTTGGTGCGTTGTGTGACTTTTTTTTTTTTTTTTTTTTTTTTTTTTTTTTTTTTTTTTTTTTTTTTTTTTTTTTTTTTTTCCTTTTTTTTTTTTT